>APFE030785780.1:73973-103398 GCA_000404065.3 Pinus taeda
TGGTGTATTGATCTGTGATCTGTTTGTGAGCAGTGTCCTTTGGTGTTCTGTCTGAGGAACTTACCCTGTAAATTCCTACACAGATCATCTATTGGAAGCAATGGGTATTTGTTTTTTATTGATAACTTGTTCAAATAATAGTAATCAATACACATTCTAAGGGCATCATCATTTTTCTTGACAAAGAGTACCGATGCCCCCCACTGTGAGACACTAGGCCTAATATACCCCTTATTCAACAACTCTTGTAATTACATATTTTGTTCCAATAACTCTAGTGTGCTCATCCTATATGGTGCTCTAGACATCGAAGTTTCACTTGGAACCAAGACAATGATGAAATCTATATCTTTGTGTGGGGGTAATCACATAATTTCTTCTCGAAAGGCATCTTGAAAATCCCAAATCACCGGTAAAGTTTTTCTTTTTCAATTAGTTGTTCATTAGTTTTCACCTATACCATATACAACTGACACAATTTGCTAGAACTTATTTTTATTTGTAATATTGTGATTTGTCAGACTGATACTTGTTTTGGTTTCCCCTTGACCAACCAAATCTATCCACCCTGATCTACACATTGAACTGTTTTCTCTAGGAAGTTTATAACAACAACCTATTTTTCTAACTAGTCCATGCCTATTAGTACATCATAAGACCCCAAAGGGAGAATATTTAAATATGTTACCATAGGCTGACCATTTAAGTTAATAATACATTTTTTGACTCAGTTGGTGACCCATCTTTTAGCATCGATCACCAGCTGGACCAGCCAAGCATTTTTTTATTTTTTATTTTTTTAAATTACATTTTTCTATAAGTTTGCGGCTAGTGTAACTTAGAGTATTACTGAGGTCAAGAATGGAAACATATTGGTTTAGTATATTACCTTTAATTTCAATTATGGTGGATTGATGCTCAACTTCCCTATGTTCTAAAGTTGTGGTTATTCTAGGAATCCTCCTAGCAATGTCATTGGTTGTCGTTGCCTCTTAGATTGCTTGAATATTCTAGACAGATCTGGGGTTGTGTGGTCAATCTCTTAGAAGACGTGGCTCCCCACAACCCCAGGATTTTAATGGTTCTCGATCTTTTGTGCCATTATTCCTTTTGTTGGTTGATCCCATGTACGATTGTGTCAGGGGAGGTACATTTCCTATGAAATTCTTCTTCCTTTGATGATCTTTACCAAAACTCTTAAGGTAATGGGGCTTCTATATTTTAAAACAACCCCCCGACCTACCCCTATCCTTATTTTTCCATGTTTTTCCACCTTAATTTTTGTGATTAAACTATTGATAACACAACCTAACTTTCCTCACTGCTTCATCCATGCTTTTAGGTTGACCAAACTCAATTCTCTCTTTGTAGGAGGTGGGTAAATAATTTAGGAAATGTTGTATTTTGGCATTTTCCTCTTTCACGTAAGGTACATGTCACATCACACATTAGAGAAAATTTCAACCTAAAAGTGGCCTCCTAAGGAAAAATAATAAAATAAGTGTTATGCATTTTGGAGGAAAAAGAAAAAAATACTTTTTTTAATGGTATTTTTGGCTTATCTCCTTATAGGTTTACTCAAATTTCAAGTGTAGACACTCGTTGGATGTAGAATTAAATTCCACATCCAATGCATACCCATTATACATACTTTTGAGAAGACCTATTTTGATAAAAATTGAAGATACATTAAAAAGTATGTTCAACACGCATTTTTAATGTATCTTCAATTTTTATCAATATAGGTCTTCTCAAAAGTATGCATAATGGGTACTCATTAAATGCAGAATTTAATTATGCATCCAGCGTGTGTCTATACTTAAAATTTGAGTAAACCTATAAGGAGATAAGCCAAAAATACAATTAAAAAAAAGTAGTTTTTCTTCTTTTCCCTCCAAAATATTTACATGTATCTCTTTTTAAATTTAAAGGATTTTTATTAGTTTAAATATTATGACATGGAAATTACATGAAAATTTCATGGGCACTTTTAGGCTAAAATTTCCTCTAATGTTAGTGAAATTTGCCACAAATTCATCCATGGATAGTTGCCCCAGTTTTAATTCATGGAATCCCTTGGCACGATCATTATAATAACGCTCACTAAGATAACAAGACTTAAATTGTTTATGAAATTCTTCCTGGATATTGTATTTTCTTCTAACAGATGTACAATTTGTACCTCCTCCCACCACAAGGTAACTTTAAATTTCCATTGATAAACCACCAAGCAAGCCTTCAAATTAATTTCATATTCATACACCTAAACATATTTAATCATATTTAATAACCAAGCCTCTACATATTCCTCTTTTTCCCCATCAAAAGTAGGGGCTTAATATTCCTGAACTCACCATGTAACTCAACCTTCTTCTTTCCTTTATGTACCTTTGGGTATGTCTGACCCGACTACCCCCCACTTTTTCATTTTTTGGATTCTGTTTCAGCCTTTTTCCTCTTTTGTCCTTCTGTCTCAATGCTTCTGTGGATGGATTTTTCTATCCATTCTATGATCATTCTCTCTTGCTCTACACTGGCCCTCAATAATTGCTATTTACTACTCCAAATTTGTATTATTTCTTGTTGCATACTCTTCACTATATCAACCACCTTATAAGGGAGTGATGTGCTACCTTCCCCCCAATTCAATATACAAATGCTTGCCCCCCATGTTCATTGGAGGAGATCTTTCCATCATTCTGCTGTAGTTTAGTCCACCTAAGTACCTTATGAACCATACAATCATAATGAGAAGCTTATATGATTTATTATTATTTTTCCTAGGATGGTGCCTTCAAGGCCTATTGTAGTAACTAGAGCCTTGATACCATCTGTCACATATCCTATTTAATACATTAAAGAATTGAAGTGTTCATTACATGCATTAAGGCAATATTTTTTTTCTTTTTTCTTTTTCAATGATAGGGAAATTCTTATTTCTACTCTCATTTAAAGTGAAACTGAAATAATTTTTGAGTTTACTAGACTCATTCCCATCACTAGGCTGGTTATCATCATGACTCATATTACCCTAAACTTACATTACAATCACTAGTCTTATTACCATCATAATTCCTAAAACCTTTAATTTATTTTTAGCTGAAATTTATATATTATTTCTAAAGCAAGGCATACCTTGGTCCATTCTACACTCATCCCATTCGATGGTGTTAACTAATATTTCTCGAAGTGGATATGGTAATTTATATCCGAAATGTTAATCATATACCAATGGTGTGGCCACATTTGATTAAGTGGAGGTAGGGGAAAAGTTTAATAGGTTTACCATGCACTTCAGTTAGTGGTACCGCCGCTCGACTCCACCACTCATTTGCCTCCACATCAGCTACCTTCACATCACCTTCATGCCCCTCACACTGACATGCTCATTTTCCAAGAGGGGTTCTAGATTTAACGATGTATATTGGTGGTGGGTAGATCCATGATCTTCCATGGTTGGGAGTGACCCTAACCATAGATACCCTCCTTCACCTTCATTTGGACTCTTTTTCATTATGCGTATAGGAGGTCCTATGAGTGATAGTTTTCTCTTCCCTGTGCCTTTGATGGTGATTTTGGTCCACTCTAGCTAATTTCCCAGTGGCCCTCTAGCAACCATTTCATTCATAGGTAAATATTGACCCTTATTAAACCTCTCCTTTTCGTTTTGTTTTCTCCGACTTGATGATTTTCCACACTTTGTTTACGGGTTTATTGCTACTCTTATTTATAGGTTTCTCCTTCCAAATGGTGATTGTTCTCCCCACTAGGGCCTAAAATCCCTCGCACCCTTGGCAAGTATCACTAAGTTGCATTCTGGATGTAAGGGGTTCACCCCTATTTACACATTTTGGTTTGCAAAAATGATTAATCATTCTATCCACTTTCTCAGTGGCTTGGGTATGTTGTGTAGTTGCTGCCTTGTTTCGGTCATTTGTTGTCTCAGACGAATCCCTCCTACCAAAGAGGAGTTTCAACGAATACCAACAAGTGGAGGTGATTTCCATTTCCTATGGTCATCCATCCCTACCCTAGCTCAAATTTTTCTTGGTGTCTTTTATTCTTTTAAAACTAAAATTCTGAATAGGGTTATAAAGCATTTTTATGGTTGTAGGTGGCTGACAAATACTCGATGCAAAAACTCATTCTATCCATGTAAAAGAAAAATATGTTGGTATTATCCTTTCTGGGCTCATTCCTTCCTCCCATTTTTCTATAACAATTTTTTTAACTCATATTTGCCTCAGATTTGCAATAGGTACTTAATTTTGGATCAAATTACTTTGTTATGGTATCACTTGGAATTTGGCGTATAGATTTCTCTGACCCTCCCTCCATGATACTATAGGGGGTACCTTGTGCATTGATCTTTCCTGGGTATCTATATTGGTTTGGATGAAACTTCATATTGTGCCTTGGTCACTTTGGAATCCCCACTGTAGCCAAGGAAACTACCACTATGTGTCTCCATAATGTTTTTCGGAGTGGTGCTTCGTCACTAGATTTTTTTCCTCTTTTTCCTTTATGTGGAAGTGTAAGAAGTAGACTATAGCACATGGGATGCTAGAACTGGGTTGAGTGGGAGGGTGGAAACCTCAACCACCCATCCAATGTAACTGGTGTTCCTTGGTTCATTACTCTTATTTATCGAATGATTGGTTGTAGTGTTATTCGTATTGTTTTAAGAAAATAATACAATGTTCCTTTCCTTTTGGTTCTAGGTATGCAATTGTCATAAATTTAAAATGTTATTTCAGTTCATTTGCATGTTATTTTGGTGTGACTATTTTTCTGGTTCTAGCTATGTGATTAAGGAATTTCTAACTTCATATGGACACAGTTGTTATAATGGTTAATTTTTAAAGTTAAGTCCCTTTTCAGGTAGGAACATCAATGTATTCTATACTAAGAATGACTCTTGTTTTTCTGATATTTCATAATTACCTTCTTTTCTCTTAGATATTTTCTTTGTAATTCCTATTAAAGGAAATGAATTTTTGTAAGATAATTTATTTATGGTGCTATGTTGTGTTAAAATGTAATTGTAGTTTTTCATAGATTTATATTTTCCCATTGAGTGTATCTATTATGTTAATTTAATGGGTTATGGTTTTCATATCTAGGTATTTTCCCACCAATAATACAACTATTAGCTAGCAAATCCCCTGCGTAACGGTTTTGGGGCTTAAAGCCCATAATTTAGGGTAATGGTATTGTAAAGGCTCCACGAAGTGCGACGAGCGCGAATTGTAATAAGTCAAGTCAAAGGGTAGTCCACCCTAAAATATTGTAATTTAATCTAGAAGGTGTCGGCCTACCCATGGTCCACAAACCATGGGAATGTATAAATAGAGTGAGGCTCTAAGTGTAGAAGGGAGCTTTTGTTCAAATCTAAAGTGTATGTGTTTCTAAAAGTAATATTCACTCTGAGTCTGTAAGTCTGAGTCGTAGGTCATCATAGTAGAAGAGGCTCTGCAGTTGTGTGTGCAGAGGCCTACTAGAGTCCGCAGCTGTGTGATCAGTTTGATAAGGCAATGCTTTCCGTAATTACCATCCCCACTCACACCGCCACTCACGTCACCTCCTTCACCTCCATCTTTGCCCACACCACCTTCACCAAACCAGCATTTCATCATGGCGAGCACGATCAAGCTGCCTGTATTTAGAGGAGTAGGGAATGAAGCCCCAGATCAGTTTTGGTTTGTAGTAAGAGTAGTATGGGAAGCACACGGGGTTAAGGATGATAACAATAAGAATGCCACATTGGTAAGTGTGCTACAGGACCATGCACTAGCTTGGTATATCAAGCACTCCAATGATCACCCAAATGCAGGGATAGTGGAGATCTAAATGACGTTGAACAGAGAATTTAGTTGGCAAAAATTAGAGATGAAGTTGATCATTAGATTTAAGGAGATTGTGATGCTTCTAGAAAACACCCCCTAGGATTTGGATCAGAGGCAAAAAGAATGATTTACGAGGCTAATATGACACTGACAGATGTGCAACACCTCATGTAGTTTGCAGCGTCTTTGACACCACACCTGAGGATGGCACTGTCACAACAAAAACTCTCAACCCAGGTGGAAGCATTGGAAATGGCAATGAGGTTGCATGAAACATTGATACAAGATCCGGGGTTGGGAGTCCAACAAATCCACATGCAACTATAGAACCTATGCTTGGAGATTCAGAGTTTGAAGCAGGATAGGGCACCCCGACTAGAAGCACATGATGAAGTGTGGTGCATAAAATGTAAGGGTCAAGGTCACGATAAGGATCATTGTCTGGTATTTGCGAACTACTTGGCAGGAGGGGGACCAATGCCATTGAGACCAAAGGCACAAGCAGGGCTGAGTATGGTGTCCGCACTCTAGTGCACAATCTGTCAAGTGGGAGGAAAGCACACAACGGACAACTGTCACATGTTGCAAAAGTATACACAGACTCCACAACAACTATTTTGTAATTTCTGTAGATCAGTGGGCCACGATGAGTGAAACTATTGGAGTTATGAGTTCTTGATGGATCAAACACCTACCTACAGGATGCAGATCGATGCATGGGGTTAGGACCCAGCCGCAACAATAGCGCGTGGTGGATTTGAAGGGCGAGGACAAGGACAAGGAGGAATGGGGCCTAGAAGGTTCCATGGACAGCTAATCAGCTACAATTGCAGAGGAGCAGGGCACTACGCTTGTGATTGTACCAACCCAATGGGAATACCTTGTCTGTACTATCAGCAGTTTGATCATGAAATGGTAGATTATCTGATGTTGATCACACAAATGCATAAGAAAGGGGTGCTACATCCTACTCTGACTCAAAATTTCCAAATGATGAGGTCCAAACCACGCGAAGAAGATCCCAATGTGAACATGATGCTCAGAAGTGGCGTGACCATAGGAGAAGATAAGGGGAAGAATCTTGAGGAAGATACATGGGTTCGCAAGGCTCCTACAAAGGAACCTACGTTTGACTTGGAACGCGCAAAGGAGATATTTATGGAAGCTAAGAAAAGCTTCGTGGAGGCCTCTATTTTAGGTGTAAGGATCAACCAGAGACAAGAATGGATCCTTCTATGCTAACTATCTTTTAAGAGACATGCATGAAGCTACCACGCGACAATAAGGTAGTTAAAGGAATACAAGAGCTGATCACTAGGTACGTAGGGTCGGGTGAACTGCATGTAGTCCAAAAACTAGGAAGGCATGCACTACGCACTGGGAGGGAAATGAGATTTATGGTGCAGATTGGCGAGTATGAAATGGATCAGGTGATCTTAGACTTGGGTTCAGACGTGAATGTGTTACCAAAGAAAACATCGGAACGCATGGCAAGGCCCATGTTACAGTGGTCTCCTATTCATTTACGGATGGTGAACCAGCAAAAGGTCTTGCCCATGGGAAGATTGCAAGGGGTAATAGTGGATATCAAAGGTGCGAGCATGTAGACGGACTTTGAGGTAATAGAAATTGTGGACGACAGTAACCCTTACCCAACGTTTTAGGGATAGACTAGGCCATGGATATGAATGGAGTCATCAGCCTAAAGAAACAGAAAATGATTTTTGTGAAAAAATCCCTATGCATAGTAGTTCCATTAGATCCAGCTGGAGGAGAGCACTACACTGAACCCATGTGCGACAATGGACATGAAAATGAGCTGGATTGTATCTACAAGATAACTACGCAAGACAAAGATTGGCTAAATCCAACTATAGAGGGAAGGGTCTCATGGGAGCGTGCAGGTTCTTGCCCTTCAAAATTACACGAAGAAGATGAATGCTGACACAATTGATTGAGTGCAGCGACAATGCTAAATTGTAATATGATGACTAAATCACTGTATTGTGTAACTGCCCAGGTCCGAAACCTACCGAATTATGATGGATTGATAGCAATAGATGAATTATTGAACAAGTTTGAGAGTGTAGTACCAGAGCACCAATGGTTCGATGCATTGAAATGGGCACTACATAGGACACCTACGCATTGCTGCGGAACACATTAAGGAAACTTTGAAAACTAGCACAGCTACAGGAGGATGATGCAGCTATGGTTTGGGAAACCAAACCTATGAATAACTGAAAAAATATGATGGACGCAATGGCCCACACATGTACCTCAAAAAATGGACTAAGGCCTATGGAGAAGCACCTCAGCCTAAATGGGTACACTTATTCTATCATACCCTGGATGTCATCCCAAGGAACTAGTATACCGAGATAGAACTTTGACATGGTATGGGTGAATGGGATGTTTTACACGAGGGATTCTTGTTAACATTCTCATTTGAAGACCCATGGGTGGATACTGTTGATGATGCACTGCAGGCTGTGAAAACCACCATTTTCCAAATACCACTGGAACCACGAGAAATAGTTCAACCGGTATGGTCACCTCAGTTAAGCCATGCCCTAGAATGTTACAATGTACAAGTGGAGGATGATGATGATGACCCCCAAAATATTAATATTCTAGAAACTGAAGGGAGTCACGAAGTTAGAAGACCATCAATCGAGGACTCTGACATCACTGCACCACTGAAAAGAAAGTAGGTAAACATTGGTACAGATGCAGGGCCAAAGTACGCTACGCTTGGGGACTATCGGGATGATGCCATGGTTGATAAGGTCGTCGAGTTACTTCACAAATATCAGGATTTGTTCCCAACCAAAATTACCGAGTTAAATGGGATCCTTGGTGACTTAGGGATGATGAAGATTACTTTGAAGCCAGATGCAAACCCAGTTAAGCAGCATCCTTACCATTTGAATCTGAAGTATAAGGAAAATGTCCATGAAGAGTTGGAGAAAGTTCTTGCAGCCGAAATTATTGAACAAGTGGAAGAATCCAACTAGGTGAGTCTTATGATAATGCAAGAGAAAAAACAGAAGAGTGAAATTCAAATCTACGTGGACCTCAGGAAGCTTAATGATTCTCGTGTTCACGATCCATTCCCGACACCATTTATAGATGAAGTATTGGAGAATGTTGGAGGATAGGAAGCTTACTCATTCATGGATGGTCTTTTAGGGTACCATCAGATCAAGATCATGCCAAAAGATAGGAGCAATACAACCTTCGCGACCAAATGGGGTTGTTTTTAGTATACTGTGATGCCCTTTGGACTGAACAATGTGCTAGTGATATTTTTACACGTAGTGGTGGCCACATTGAAGGAGTTCATCCACAAGTTTTTGGAGGCCTATTTCGATGATTGGATTGTATTTGGGCTAGTTTAAAAACATATAGCAAGCTTACAGTTAATGCTAGATACTTTCCAACGACACCAGATTGCGCTGAATCTAAAGAAATGCACCTTTGTCGTCCCCTTTGGGAATTTACTTGGCCATGTGGTCTGCAAAAAGCTCCTAATGGTGGACCCTACGAAGATTGTTGTCATTCTCAATCTAGAAGCACTGCGAAGTGTGAAACAACTACGCACCACGTTGGGGCACGCTAGCTACTATCGGAAGTTTATTAAGAGCTATGAACAAATCACGAGACCAATGGAACAATTGTTGAAAACGGACGCTACATATTGTTGGAATGATGATTATAAGAAAAGTGTGGAGGTTCTTAAAGAAAAAATGGCATCCAATCCCATTTTGGTTTTCCCAAAATGGGACATCGAATTTCATGTACATGTTGATGCGTTGGGCACTGTACTCATGCAGGAAGGTGCAGAAGGCATCGATCACCCGATCGCATTCACAAATTAGAGGTTGTCCAAAGCCAAAAAGAACTACTCTACTACTGAGCACGAGGGACTGGTGATGGTATATGCGCTCTAGAAATACCACCACTATCTACTTGGTGGGCACTTCAAGATGTATACCAATAATTCCACGTTGAAATACCTAGTTAAAAAGCCTGTGTTGGGGGGGCGTATATGCAGATGGTTGTTACTATTCCAAGAGTATGACTTCAAGGTCATTGTAAAGCCAGGATGTTAAATGCAGGACTAGATCACCTATAATGAATTGAGAATGGTGAGGAGCCAACAAATTTGGAGGAGGGACTACCTGATGTACAACTCTATGTAGTGCACTTTGCGGACAACCACTTCGAAGATATAATCGATTTCTTAACTACAGGGACCATGCCATAGGGATATTCAGTCCAACAGCAAAAAGAATTTGTGGTATGCGTGGTGGATTTTTCTGTTATTGTGAAGCACCTCTACAAAATGGGAAACGATGAGATTTTATGAAGATATGTACCTGAATTTGAACGAGGGTTGTTAGCCTTGGAGGCAAACAGCCCAAAAATGGATCCATGTATGTCCTAAAAGTCTCCAAACTTGCTTAAGACTTATCCCAAATGATCCAAGTGTGCTCCAAAATTCTTCAAAATCCTCTTAAGGGTCATTCAAAATCAAAATGGTCGAAGGAGGAAAGCCCTTAAAGGGGAGGAAATACACTATCTAGCGGCAGGAAACACTTGAAAACCATTAAATTCCAAAATCACTGGCTTAAAATGAGAAGGCACAGTAGCCGTTAGATCTAGCCATTCAACAGCTCAGATCTAATCGACAGGTCACATCGATGGAGGTAAATCGGTGCAGACCATGGGGCAATGGCGATGGCGATCGATGATTAAACGAGGACTCTCAATCGCATATGTGGATCAATAGCCCAAATCACATCGGCAGATCATAGATCGGGAAGACCAAAGGGGTGGGGCCTTTACATATAGCGATATGCGATTGCAATCAGATTGCATTGCATTATCGCATCGGTGCTGACCAAAGGGGCGGGGCCTTTACATATTCCTGTGTGTGATGCAATAAGGTCAGACTCAACGACATTGTGAATGATATTACTTAATATTTCAAGTCCGCACCCAAGCATTTTGTAATGCATTCTTCATGTACTTTGTTATTTAATGAAATACACAGGAACCTTGGTAGCGCCGATAGCAATGAAGTTTGGACCAAATGTGTTTTAGAAGTGAAATATATATATGTTTTCAGGTCCACAAAGGCCGAGTTTACATGTTTTTTAAGGTTTTCGCCATATTGGAAAAATACAAAGAGAAAAAAGGGACCGAGCCATCTGTGATAGGTGACAGCGACCAAAAGGGCAGACCTGATGGGTAAATACATCATTTTTTAGGACCTTTAAAGTCCAAAAGGAACAAACATTGGTAGAAGTTTACAACATTACAGTGGTTTATGTGTAAAACATAAACTCTCATTATTAAATAGTTTGAAGAGAAACCAAGGCCGACAGGCATCTATAGCACAAAACAGCCTGAATCATACACATCATGGAGTAGCACAGTGCAACACAGCTGAAATCAACAAAAGATATTGTGGGCATCTCATCAAGAGAGAGCTCCCTGCCAGAGCACCCAAAATATCCGAATGCGGTTACTCCTCTACCCGAAAGAGAAAATACTCTGATCCATGCCTGCCTATTGAGGGAATCAAATGGTTAAGCGACAAATCAGACAAGGTTAAGACTCTAAGCCTTCTAGAGAGCTTAGGAGCATTGTAAAGGGCCTATAAAAGGCAGAAAACTAGATGTAACAAGGGTTCAACTTTTGGAGATTATTCCTCCTCTGTTTATTCAAGCTTCTCATCTTCATCCTAAGAAATATTAGATTCTTTTGCCATTAGATGTTCAATGTCCATTTCCTTTATGTTTTTCTATGCTTGCACTTGAAAAATTTGTTAAGGTTTTTTGTGTGTGTAAGACTAGATAGTTGTCATCTTATCTTTGCTTTGATATATTAGATTAGCAAGCTTCTTTGATGCCTATAGCTAGCCATTTATATGTGTTATTATATATGCATCTGCCAGTATAGTCAGTAAGTTCATTTGCTGCCTGTAGCTAGCCATTCATATATGTTCATGTATGCAATCTGCTGGTACTGTTAGTATTCTCCATCTATCCATTAAGTCTACAAACTATTGGGCATTTGTGGTCTAAAGCCATGTGTTGTTAAGGGTGTTCATGCATGTCTTGAGTAAGAATAGAGCTGAAATGGTTATCCAACTTAATCCAAACCATCATTTATTCCAATAGTTTAGAGAACAATATTGAAGATTACACATTACCAGGCATCTCCAATTTACAACCTAGGAAAGTTTCCTGGAGTGTTAACATAATTGGCCCGGTTGCTAGGGAAAGGAAACTAAAGCTCAGATTCCCTCGGAAATGACACAGATCCAGCTTTGATGATAGACAAAGTCTAGGCACATTTTTGGTTGTAATCATCTATCTAGCGACTCTACTGGAGGCCGAACCTCTTGGCGACTCGAATTCATAGTTCTGGCTCAGTTTGTGAGGCACATTTGGAGAAATCCTTAAAAGCTACATGCTAACCCAGTACCTGATCCTGAAAAGATCATCAAAGAGAGAAAGGTATTGTAGAAAGGAGCATCAGGTTCAGGTAAACCTAAACAATCTCCTATGTCTCTACAAGAAAGGCTTGTAATAGAACAAATACATGTTGGGAGTATAGCATATAATACTAGCAGTTAAGAAAAACTCTCAGAGATTCATAAAGCTCCTTATTCATTAGGTTTTACTTTTGCTTTAAGCCCAAAGGAAACCTCACCTCCTATCCATCATACTCCTTTAGTCCTGTCATTCGCTCCTCAACCCTCTATCATTCAGACTGTCAGTACTCTTTTAACTACCACATGTATGGCAGGTCCACAAGCACCTACCAAAATGGAAAGAATCATAGCTGCTAGGTATGGACATCTAATACTCCCCATTCCTTTGAATGCCATGCCTATTAGAGAATATCAAAAATATAGGCCTAAGTTCACTGGGATTGAATGTGTTACTACTGAAGAACATCTTGATTAATTCTATTGCTATGTTGATAATCTAGACATTAGTGAAGATGATGTGTGGATGAGAGTCTTTGTCCAAAGCCTAGATGGAGAGTCTAGAAAGTGGTTCAGAGAAATAAGCCCCATATCTATAGTAGATATTAAAGCTTTAGATGATGCATTCCTAAAGAATTGGGGGGATAAAAAGGACCTCCTCTATTACCACACTGAGCCTGGCAACTTAAAGAGAGAAAATGGGGAGTTGCTGTCTAATTTCAATTAAAGGTTTAACCGTATGTACAACAAGATTCTAGCTAAAGTAAAACCCACTATTACCTCTGCTAAACACACCTTTGCCAGTGCTTTTGATTCTGACTTCTGCCTACTGTTGAAATAGAGGCGATGTGCTACTTTGGCTTACATGCAGGATGCAGCCTTGGAAGTGGAATCAAACATCATGGATGTAGAGAAACTCAAGGGAAATGTTTATAGAAGAAGAAAGAGGGGAAAACTTTCATCATCCTCTAATCCTAAGATAGATAAAATGACCAAAATGATCGATTCATTGGCCTTTGAAATCTCTAAATTGAAGGTTGAGTAGCAAGCGATGAAAGGAAGAATGCCTAATACCTTTACCCCAAGGAATCCAAATCCAAAACCATATAGAAGAATGAATGAGAAGTTGTAGATTTTGCAAAGAAACAAAAATGCAAATGAAGACCAAAGGGTGAAGGCTCCTTTTCAGAATGTATTCATGGAAGAAAAACAGTTCAAACAAGATGATGAGATCCCATTTTCTAGAAGACAAAGGCAATGCTTCCTTTTTGACCTCAGTTGCATATGAAAAGTCGTTATGTAATGACCAGATCAGCCAAGAATGGGATGGTGAAGCTATACTACAAGTTGTAGATCAGCAAAGATATAATTTAAGGTCAAAGATAAATAATGCCAAGGAAAATCCTGTTCAAAGAGCTATTGTCCCTACAGTACTACAAGCTAATAAGTAAAAACAATTGGCAGTTGATCCCATCATCCTCAAAGCTTGAGCTCATGGGGTAAGAGGCCTCGACAAGTCCCCTTCTCCTTTCAGTTTTCAATCACAAATTCAGAAGCTAAGAATATCTATGCCTCTGATTGGACTAGTGGAGAATCAGTCCTTCAAAAGATCCATCCTCGAGGTCGTTGAACCTAAAGCCATCCAAGCCTCCACTGACTATGTAAATCTGCAAGATGACAATCTAGATGTTATCCTCAGCCCAATGATTGAAAATTGTGAAGAAAACTCCCCATCATTCTATGTCTCTCTAACTATTCATGACAAAATCCTTCACAACTACCTTTTGGACACTGGAGCTAGCCATAATCTAATGCCCAAGGCTGTCATCGATGAGTTGGGTTTTGACATCACTAAGCTTTATCATGACCTATTTTCTTTTGACTCTATAAAAGTGAAATGTCTAGGGTTAATCAAGGACCTAGCCATCACTTTGTCTCAGTTGCCTATGAAAAGCATGATGATGGACATTGTGGTAGCAGATGTACCTCCCAAGTTTGGCATGTTACTTTCCAGAGGTTGGATCAAGAGACTAGGTGGATCATTACAAAATGATCTGTCCTATGCTACTGTTTAAGTTTTCGGAGGTGAGAGTAAGAGATTATACAGTGAGGCGCAATTGGCTTATATAATCAATGATGAAAAGAATCCCACCAATAATCCCATATATGCTATTGAAATTGATTTTGGAGATTGTATCCTTCGTATTGAAGAATCTCAATTGGCCTCCACGTAGCTCAGGAAACCAGTTTTCCAGATCGCTGAGGAAGAGAACCCACAGATTTGGGATATGTTTTTTGATGGGGCTTACTCTAAAGAAGTTGCAAGGGTAGGTGTGCTCCTTATGTCCCTAACACAGGAATACATTCATTTATCTTTCAAATTAACCTTTCAGGTCACAAAAAACATCGTGAAATACGAAGCCTTAATTCTGGGCTTAAGCGTTGCTAAAGAAATGGGTATCAAAGGCCTGGAAGTGCTTGGAGACACAAACCTCATTATTCAGTAGGTAAATCAAATGTTCCAAGCTAAGCATCCAAGGTTGAAGGCATATAGAGATGAGATATGGAGGCTCAAGGACACTTTCAGCAATTTTAGCATTTCTTATATTCCAAGAATGAGGAACCAGATTTCCAATTCCCTTGCTGTCTCTACCAGCATGTTTATTCCTCCATTGCCTCCTAAATTGACATATGAAGTTCAGGTAAAATATAGACCGTATCCGCCTGACAATGTCAAATATTGGAGGATTTTTGAATACGATGAGGAAATTAACAGGTTTTTGCAAGTCATTGGGGAATTTTATGAAATGTGCATTGATCAGGAAAATGAAACCATAGAAGAATGCAGCCAACCCAAGCTAAAATGCAAGATCGGCCAAAGACGCATCATCTAGCTACCCAGCAAATACATAACAAAAGGATTGGTGCCTCTAGAGAGGGTTTTCGATCATAATGACGTGCCCTATAATGCGGCCAAAATAGAGAATGAGTCTACCGTCCATAAACATAATATAGGCAGCCCAGCCCGTCCAAAAAATGTAAATCTGTCGACGCATCTGTCCTCTGCCAAAAGTTCTGAGTATTGCACCCTCATGAAGCAATTCCCTGACATTTTTTACCGGGAATACAATGATCTTAAAACCTATGATGCATACATCATTCAACATAATATCCCATTGGAAAAGAACATCATACCTTTTAGGCAAAAGTTAAGACCTATGAACCTCTCTTATTGCCTTTGATTGAGAAAGAAATCAAGAAACTATTGGATGCGAAAATCATAGTCCCCCTAAGGTATTCAAAGTGGATAGCTAACCTTGTGGTGGTAAGAAATAAAAATGGAGAAATTTGACTTTGTGTCGACTTCATAAATCTAAACAAGCATTCTAAAAAAACTAACTATCCCCTGCCCAAGATGGAACACTTGCTGCAAAGAGTTTTTGGGGCTAGAGTCATGTCTTTCTTATATGGATTTTCAGGTTACAATCAGATTGTTGTACACCCTAAAGATCTAGAAAAGACCGTCTTCACTACTCGTTGGGGCACTTTCATGCACTGAAAGATGCCTTTGGGACTGATGAATGCTGGGGCTACTTTCCAGAGGGCCATGGACATAGCCTTTGTGGGAGACAAGGACAACTTTGTCCTTATTTATCTTGATGAAATTGTTGGCATTATGATACAAGTGTTGTCCTTGATGGCACTCACACAGATGACAGATCATAGTGCAGCAGGTCAGTAGCAAAGAGTTGATGATCAGACTACAAAGAATGAAGAAAGAAGAGTATATACGCAGGTTCATTATATACCAAGTCGCGTACATATGTAGGTTATACGCGGGTTCACTATGTACCAAGTCGCGTATATACGTAGGTTCGCTATATACCAAGTAGGGTATACACGCAGGTTATACACACAGGTTCACTATATACAAAGGTGCATGTACACGCGGGATTTCTGATCAAAAGCGTATGCACGCACTTTCATGCATGGAAAAGCACGTACATGTGGAAAAGTTTATTTTTGTATTTGTGGTATATAGACCTATGGTTTTGGTCCTTGGTATTTCGTTCAAAGTGTTGAACCCAGGTATTGGGTCCTTAGTATTGGTTCTCAATGGTTTTGGACCATGGTATTGAGTAAGGGATAAGACAATAAAAGGAGAAGAAGATCACTAAGCAAATGTATTGAGAAAGTCTTGAATATCTGATGAAGTATGAGATCTAGTATGCAGGTTATGGGTTCATGATGCTTTGCTTGATCTGAGCTAAGGAGGAATCTCAATGGTAGATGGAGAACAAGATATAAGGATAAATCAGGATCTAATGGCTTGGAAGGAATCATATCTATATGGTTTGGTCATGTTTATTCTAGATCTGTATACTGACACATGTAATTTTCTAATCTGGGTATAACTTAAGTTTGATATAGATAAAACTCATGAATGAATATTTACAGATGTATACGTTGGTTGACTATGATGGAAGTGCGTACATACGCAGGTTAGATACATCTAAGTAGTATATACCATATGAGCTATGATATTGAAGTTACAAGTGGTTCTGGTTGTTGATAACTGTTTACTGGTGTCAATATTCTGCATATTCAGTTTGGTTGATTGTGTTTAGCTTCAGTGTTGATGGATGAGATCTATAATAGATCAGGATCATAATGACTTATCTTTATGTGATCTGATGGACTAGATCTGGTTGCTAACATATGTATTATCCTTGTATATGAAATGATCTGGGTATGTCTGAAGTCAGGAAGGGCATCGTAGTTATAAGTAATTAATGACATATACATTGGTTCGCTTTGGTGAAGTTGTGTATACAGGCTGGTTTGGAACTTCAAAGTAGCGTATAAACTTTGATGCATGATTCTTTATGATACAATTGGTTCTGAATATTGTTGCAGAGTTCAGTGTTCTGCTCTGTGTTCTGGTGACTGCATTTTGTTGGTTTCAGTGATTTAGTATTGGGTAATTTAGAGATTGATGATGCTAGTATTGATTGATTGTGTGCTTCAATGATATTGATGGGTCCAGTATGAAAATTGGATGAAACGGGGCCATCAGATTATGATGTTGTGTTCCATGAGTATCCAGTATGAAAATTTATGAAACGTGGTACCCAGAGGAAGAAAGAGAAGGTTGTAGCCTTCTGTAGGTTGGCACCTACATACTAGTACATCAACTAGTACAGTAGCTAAGGGGGTGGTAGTTCCCTTCTAGTAGCAACTGGAAAACGAGTAAAGGTTGGAGCATTTCAGTAGGCCGACACCTATGTACTAGTAAATGGATCGGCTAGTACAAGAGCTAATGGGGATGTAGCTCCCTTCCAGGAGAGTGTGGAGAACGAGAGAGGGTTGTAGTCTTCTACAGGTAGAAGCCTGTGTACTGGTATAAGACTGCACCAGTACAGAACTATTGTAAAAAGAAGTTTCTTATTAAAAAGAAGATTGAGACAACTTGCAGCAGGTGGTTTTCATCCACATTGGGTTTCCACCTTACATCATGGTGTTCATGTGTGCTTCTTGTGTGTGATGATCTGTTCTATTTTACTGCTCTTGTTTACTGTTCATATGGTTAATAATGTTTTGATGCACTCATTAAGGATCAACTAACTGAATCATAAGTTTACTGGATATACGCTTATTGCATTACACACAGTTGCGTATACACGCAGTTTGCCTTAACTGAAGTAGCGTATATGAATCTTAAGATGGAAATGAAAAAGTTATATTGATTTGATAATACTGATTCGCCCCCCGCCCTCTTAGTATTATTTCCAACAATTGGTATCAGAGTAGATCCTTTGGTAGAAGTTTGATCACTTGAAGGAGATCTGTAGAACAATGGGGAAGAAGCTTAAGGAGAAAGCGCCTAAGAAGAACAAGACATCTCAAAAGAGCTATGACAGTGGGAGAATCGATTGGGGAATATGTGGAAGAAGCACTTCAGATTCAGAATCATTTCAGGATGAAGATGAACAAGCAAAAGAACTATCAGGTATGAATTTGTTATGCTCTGGTGATACATTTATCCATTTATTTGAAGATTATGAAAGTGATAGCGAAACAAATGAATTTGCTCTTATGGGTGAGCAAGAAAGATATCAAATAGAGGCAGAATTTAAAATGATTACAAACAAAATTAGAGATCAACATGATCTATTGAACAAAAGGGAATGTGCCTTCAAATAAGAAGCTACCAAACTAAAAGATCAATTAGAGGAAGGAAACAAGGTAAGGAAGGACAAGGAAGATCAATGTCAAAAGTTGCAGGATGAAGTGACATCATTAAGAAAAGAAGTCAATGAAAGGAGCACAACAATCAAGAAACTCAGAGATAGATCTAGTTACTATGAAAGTCTTGAAGCTACGATCCTCTCGCTAAAACAAGATTTTGAAGAATCAAATAAGCATAATAAAGAACTACTCCAAGATCTTGAAAAACAAATAACGAAGCTCTTGAACTAAGACATCAGTTGGAAGAAGAAAGAAAGGTTGAAGAAAACATGAAGAAGCAGTATCGTAAAAAGGAAGAGCAACATCAGGTTGAGGTAAATATTCTAAAAGATAAATTAGAAGAAAAGGACAAGCTCTTACGATTTCAGGATAGTACTAAGATCTTGGATGATATTATTAGTAGTCAATGGTCTCCTACTATAAAAACTAGCCTTGGTTTTTATGAATCTATTGAGGATGAATCTAGCTCACAAGGAGAGACAAGGAACTCTAATGAGAAATCTAAAATGATCAACAAGGACATGAGAGGACAACCCTATCAACAACCAAGTAAAGAAATTCTTCAAAGAAAATATTTTACGCCTCTAATAAATAATGTTGAATGTTATGTATGTCATAATCTTGGACATGTTGCAACCAGATAAAGAAGAAGAATGGTTCAAGACCATCACACAGAAAGATCATCACGTTCCAGGTACTTTAAGGGATATTTCTTTGCTTGCAATATGTTTGGTCACAGATTTGTTGATTGCTACAGAAGGAATATGAAACATGTAAGATGTTTTGCATGTAACAAGCTTGGACATACAACAAAGGAATGCAGGGAAAATGTATGGGCACCATACCAAAAGGAGAAAACATCATCACACTTGAAGATATGGAAGAAGAAGGAAGTACAGTCAGAAAGATGCGGCACAACACAATATACAGACATAACAGACTCAGGGGGAGCTGAAAGTGTAAAACTTCAGTGTCCTAAATCTCATACGCAAGTTTCATAAAGGGAAGTTGCGTATATACGGAATATAGACACTGCACAGTCGTGTATATAGGAAAAGAAGTGGGACAGACTCAAGAAAAAGGGTCTGATATGATTCAGTCCATTATTTGCTCTTTTTGATAATAGTTACAATCTGTTGATGATGTGTGGAAATGTCGTGATACTTGTAAGATGTTTAGAAATGTTTTGATATTAACTTGTGGATGATGATGCCTTGATACTTCTTGCTGATATATGCATGATCAGATCTGAAAGTAAACAAGATGGCATAGGTTCAGGGGAGCATATGCTTTTAATAATGTATTGTTGGCATTATGGTTAGTAGTCTTTGATGATGATCCTTATATGGCTAAATGATATATCTTGCTATGATATGGTTATGATTTGTCCATGAAAAAATCTCGTATGATTCTTGGGGTTACATAGCTCATGTTCAGATCATATTTGTGGTTGATTCTATGATGATGCACATATGGTGCTTACATGGTGATCTTCATAAGGATAAGGAGAAGTACAAAGCTTGAATACACATCTTCATTGCTTGATGATGAGTCACTCATATGCTGTTGTTGTCATATGCATAAAAATCATATAATACAGTTATGATGCAGGATTCCTATAGTTCTTGGCACTCATGTGGATAAAGGTTGTTGATGTTGATGATATTAAGAAGTCTTGACAAATGATCTTGAGCTCAAGATACATAGTGCTAGATACATGAATGATTACTCAAAGTTGCATTGTTGGGGACATGATGATGATGAGTTCTTACCTCTATAATGATAGGTTGATACTTACATATGTTGATTGATGCAGATGTTCCCAAGTGATGATACATGCAGATCTTGATGTTGATGAGATGGCTATGGTGTTTTTCACATATGATTCTGTATGTCATATGCAGAATTCTGTTCAAAAGGATGAGTTGATGTAGACATACCTTGTTATAGGTTATGAACATATACAGGTTGTTGGTCTAGATGTTATTGTCAGATGATTATGGAGCAGATCATACATTGTGTATGAGAGCTGCTGATGTCTATCATGATCTTATTTAAATGTTTGGTCTCTATGTCATGTAAAGGTCATATCAAGTCTCATGATGTAATAATTTGTCTCTATCTATTGTAGTCATTTGATGAATCACTTTTGGTCATATGATGTAATTTGTACCCCCACTATGCATGAGACGGATGATGTAATATTTCAGTGAAGTACAAACATTTGGTATCTGGTGTATCCCCACTTGGTTGGGTGGATGAGTCAATATTGTATATCCCCACTTGATTGGAAGATGGATGTATGTATGAGTCTTTGGTGATAGGAAGGTCATTTATGATAGAATCATATTCTTCTTGTAGAACATCTTTTTGCAAACCTTGCTTACTCTCAGGGGGAGCATGAACAAAACACTTCAACAGAGCAGAGGTTTTAGCATGTACTCAGAGGGAGCATGGACAAATTGGTACACCTTGGCATATACGAAGGGGGAGCTCATTCAGATATTTTAGTAGGTACTCAGGGGGAGTATTGGCAACAGAATGTTTATCAAGGAAAGATAATATCTTGGTCTACCCTTTGCCCTTGATGTCAAAGGGGGAGAGTGATTTGGTGTTGTTTCCATCAAGTCCAAAGGGGGAGATTTTTGGCATTATGATAAAAGTGTTGTCCTTGATGGCAACTCACACAGATGAATGATCATAGTGCAGCAGGTCAGTAGCAAAGAGTTGATGATCAGACTACAAAGAATGAAGAAAGAAGAGTATATATGCAGGTTCACTATATACCAAGTCGTGTACATATGCAGGTTATACGCAGGTTCACTATGTACCAAGTCGCGTATATATGCAGGTTCGCTATATACCAAGTAGGGTATACACGCAGGTTACACACGTAGGTTCACTATATACAAAGGTGCATATACACGCGGGATTTCTGATCAAAAGTTGCGTATGCGTATGCACACACTTTCATGCATGGAAAAGCGCATACATGTGGGAAAGCTTATTTTTGGATCCATGGTATTTAGACCTATGGTTTTGGTCCTTGGTATTGTGTCCAAAGTGTTGAACCTAGGTATTGGGTCCCTAGTATTGGTTCTCAGTGGTTTTGGACCATGGCATTGAGTAAGGCCTAAGACTATAAAAGGAGAAGAAGATCATTAAGAAAATGTATTGAGAAAGTCTTGAATATCTGATGAAGTATGAGATTTAGTATGCAGGTTATGGGTTCATGATGCTTTTCTTGATCTGAGATAAGGAGGAATTTCAGTGGTAGATGGAGAACAAGATTTAAGGATAGATCGAGATCTAATGGCTTGGAATAGATCATCTCTATATGGTTTGATCATGTTTATTCTAGATCTATATACTGAAACATGTAATGTTCTGATCTGGGTATAACCTAAGTTTGAAATAACTGCAACTCATGAATGAATATTTATAGATGTATATGCTGGTTGACAATGATAGAAGCGCGTACATACGTAGGTTAGATAAATCTAAGTAGAGTATACCATATGAGCTATGATATTAAAGTTACAAGGGGTTCTGGTTGTTTATGACTGTATAATAGTGTCAGTATTCTGCATATTCAATTTGGTTGATTGGGTTTAGCTTCAGTGTTGATGGATGAGATCTATAATAGATCAGGATCATAATGACTTATCTTTATGTGATCTGATGGACTAGATCTGTTGCTAACATATGTATTATCCTTGTATATGAAATGATCTAGGTATGTCTGAAGTCAGGAAGTGCACCGAAGTTATAAGTAAGTAATTAATGACATATACGCTGGTTCACTTTGGTGAAGTTGTGTATACACACTGGTTTGGCACTTCCAAGTAGCGTATGCACTCCGACGCATGATTTTTGATGATACAGTTGGTTCTGAATATTGTTGCAGAGTTCAGTGTTTTGCTCTGTGTTCTGGTGACTGCATTTTGTTGGTTTCAGTGATTTAGTATTGGGTAATTCAAAGATTGATGATGCTAGTATTGATTGGTTGTGTGCTTCAATGATATTGATGGGTCCAGTATGAAAATTCGATGAAATGGGGCCTTCAGATTATGACGTTGTGTTCCATGAGTATCCAGTTTGAAAATTTATAAAATGTGGTACCTGGGGGAAGAAAGAGAAGGTTGTAGCCTTTTGTAAGTCGGCACCTACGTACTAGTACATCAGCTAGTACAAGAGCTAAGGGGGTGCTAGCTCCCTTCCAGTAGCAACTGGAAAATGAGTAAAGGTTGGAGCATTTCAGTAGGCCGGCACCTACGTAGTAGTAAATGGATCAGCTAGTACAAGAGCTAAGGGGGTTGTAGCTCCCTTCCAGGAGAGTCTAGAGAACGAGAGAAGGTTGTAGCCTTCTATAGGTAGAAGCCTGTGTACTAATATGAGACTACACTAGTACAAAAATATTGTAAAAATAAGTTTTATTAAAAAAAAATTGAGACGACTTGCAGCAGGTGGTTTTCACCCACATTGGGTTTCCACCTTACATCATGGTGTTCATGTGTGCTTCTTGTGTGTGATGATCTGTTCTATTTTACTGTTGTTGTTTACTATTCATATGGTTAATAATGTTCTGATGCACTCATTAAGGACCAATTAACTAAATCATAACTTTACTGGATATATGCTTGTTGCATTACACACAGTTGCTTATAGACGTGGTTTGCCTTAACGAAAGTAGCGTATATGAATCTTAAGATGGAAATGAAAAATTTATACTAATTTGATAATACTGATTACACCGCCCCCCCCCCCCCCCCCCCCCCAATATTATTTCTAACAAACTAACAGTCTTCTCGAGCAGCCACAAAGACCATTTACAATATTTGAAGAAGGTCTTCTTAAAGTGCAGACAGTTTGGAATTTCAGTCAACCCAAGGAAGTCACAGTTTTCTCTAGAAGAAGGCAAACTTCTGGGACATATTGTTTGTGCTAAAGGTGTGAAGATTGATCCAGCTAGGGTTCAAGCCATTCAGGCATTATCCATCCCAAGGTCAAAAAGGGGCATTTAATCCTTCTTGGGTAATATTAACTTCATTAGGAGGTTCATGCCAAACTTTGCAGAGCTTTTAAAGCACATCACTTCCATGCTGAAGAAAGGAGCATAAATAAAATGGATAGATGCTTCAAGAAGCTCTTTTGAGGCCATGAAGCAAGCTATCATGGAAGCTCCCACTCTAATCAGCCCAGATTACACTAAGGAGTTTTGTATCTTCTCTTTTGCCTCTTATGATACACTTGCAGCAGTTTTGTCGCAAAAAAATGATGAAGGCATAGAGCATCCTGTGGCCCTTTTCAACAAAAATTTAAGGGATGCTGAACTAAGGTATGGCCATATTGAAAAACAATCTTATGCTCTCATAAAGTCTTTAAAGGCATTCGGAATTTATATTCTGCATTCGAAAGTAGTTGCATATGTACCTTCAGCCTCAGTAAAGGATGTCTTAACTTAGCCATATATTGATGGGAAGAGAGCTAAATTGATTGCAAAATTCATAGAGTTTAACATAGAGGTGAAGCCCACTAAGCTCGTCAAAGTCCAGGGCTTGGATAAACTTATGGCTGAGGAAAATTGCAACTTGTTAGATATAAATTCCATGGGTCTAAATTCAAATTATGAGCAGGTAGAGGGAGCAACAGAAGAGCAAAAGTAGGATCAGTCTTTGGCTGAAAATCTAGTCACATGTGAATGGTATTACAACATAGTTCATTTTTTGCAAAAGCTAGAAGTCCCTCTAGGACTTAGCTCAAGTCAAGCTCATGCCATTAAACTTAGATCAGCCAAATTCTATATTAATAAAAAATTTCTTTATTGGAAAGACCCATCAAGAATCCTCTTGAGGTGTCTAGATAAAGAGCAATCTCTGGAGGTCATACACTAATTTCATTCTAGCATATGTAGAGGGCATCATTATTGGAAAACCACAACTCAAAAAATCTTAAGGGCTAGATATTATTGGCCTACTTTTTTCTTTGATGTGTTTTCATTTGTAAAAGCTTGTGACAAATGTCAGAGGTTTGCAGGAAGATAGTAGCTAAAATCTCTGCCCTTAAAGCCAATACAAATCAATGGTCCTTCTAGCAGTGGGGCTTGGACTTTATAGGGGAGAGCAACCCACATTCCAGTGGCAAACAAAAATGGATCTTAGTAACTATTGATTATTTTACCAAGTGAATTGAGGTCATACCCACTAAGAATGCCAATCATCAAGTTGTCATAAAGTTCTTGAATGAGAATATTTTCACCAGATTTGGTTGCCCAAGCAAACTAGTCACTGATAATGCAGCAACATTCAAGGCAAAAGAATTGATGGACATGATTGAATCCATGGGCATTCAAGTGGTGCACGCTACCTCATATTATCCTCAAGGGAATGGCCTGATGGAATCATCTACCAAGAGCGTAGTAAGGGTAATCAAAAAGCTATTAGAGGACAACATAAAGAGTTGGGATTCCAAGATGAAGTTTGCACTATGGGCTGACCGAGTTACCATAAAAAATTCCATAGGTAATTCTCCATTCAAATTGGTTTATGGTGCTAATGTTGTTTTCCCCATCCAGCTCATCCTCCCTGTGGCTAAGTTCTTGCAAGAAGAACAAGATGAAGAGATTGATATGGTAAGAAGAATGAATAACTTGGTTGAACAACATCAGATAGGAGAGCAACTGGTTGAGAAATCAAAGGCTCATTATAAGGAAATCAAAGAAACTTTTGACAAGGAAAAAGTGGACAAGTTCCAAGTTGGTGATTGGGTGCTTAAATGAGATGCATTGAAAGAGAAGAGAGGTAATCATGGCAAGTTTGAATCCTTGTGGACAAGTCCTTTTGTCATTGCTCAAGTTCGGCACAACAATACATTCATCCTGCACAATCTGGAAGGAGAAGATGCATTTGGTAGCTCGGTAAATGGGCAGTTATTGAAACTCTATTTCATTTAAGGCCTTAAAGCCTTGGTATTGTAAATATGTTTTTCTTTCAATTTTTATTTTATGCTAAAAAGAATCCATGCCCAATGGAACACTAAAGGAAGATTTAAATTTTGTTTTTACAGGAAAGGTATTGATCTACAATTCTGTTGAAGCCCCGAAAATCGGGTCGACAACAAGGGGGATACTCACCCGGTCCGGACCTTGGCTGACAGCTCCTTATCCATTTGGTATAGTGAGTCCGACTGGGGATAATGGGACCAGTTTCCCAATCTAAGGGTGTGTGTGTGCAGAGTTGGATGTTGCTGATCTAAAGTTCATATCTGACTTACTTTAATCTAACTCTATTCTATTGTAATCTAATGAAAACAGAACATCTAATCTATGCTAACCCGGGATGTAATTCTTCTATTATGCGATCTAAAGAGATTTCAAATAATAGCTGGTAATAAATATCATTTAACAATTATAAGAATATAAATCAGTTAAGATGAACCACTTTGCATAAAAAGTTAAGCAAAATAGTTGTGAACAGCATATCGCATAATAAGTTATTCACACATTAAACATAAATAAATGGCTCCACTGTACAAAAGTGCCAAATGGTAACGCAAACATTCACGTAATAACATATAAACAACTAAAAACTGTATATTGCTTTAAGAATATAAGAAGAAATGATCAAGAGATAAAAGTACCATTATGATTGGTCCTACTCATAAGCTTCAAGCAACAATGATTTATCTTTCCTTGTTCTAATATCTACTAAGGGTACAGAAGTGCAACATCAGTAGCATATATCAAATGCAAACATCAATAAATCTCTATCCTTCCATTCATCAAAACCTCCTCTGAGGGTGCAAAAGTGCATGTTCTGAGGATAAGTTTTTCACAAATTTCTGGACCCTTCTCTAAATGCATGAGAAGGGTTTAAATACTACTAACTAAATCTGATAATAAGTTATTTACAAAAAATCAGGATGCAGTTTTCAAATGACCGCCCTTTTTCTAATCTAATTTTTTAAGCAAAAAATAAGAGTCCAAATTAAGGTATTTCTGTATCTGGTATTTAAAGCTGCATGTGTTCAACATTTGTTTGAGGAGAGTCGGTTGGCTAACTTTTGCTTTGAGCTGTGCTGAGAAAACGGAATCAACGAGTGTTGGCACCACCTTTTCAGCCGTATTTGTGATACATTTCACGGTCATCCACTGACTATGCGGTTTAACCAAATATGCCCAGTAACATTCCCAATTTAATCCTTTTAGTACTTGGATTTCCTTTTCCTTTTCCCGTGCTTTCTACTTCCAATCCTCCTCTAATTTTGATTTGTTTGGAAAATAACCCGGAACAGTTTCTGCGATTAGATTTGCTCTGCGAAAATTCTCATTTATACAGTCGGTGAGAATACTTGTTGTTGTAGCTGTTGTACCTGCCGCCTTTTCTAAAGCGATAGTAGCCAATATTTTTTCCCTATATATCGTGAACTTTTGAAGGTCTTTAGGAGATAATTGCAATTGGGCTTCCCGCAAAATTTCTTGGAGTGAGATTTTATTTTGGAACAAGTCATCAAATAAATCCTTTTAGCCAAAGAATACTTTCACCTTGACCATAGTTGTGAAATTCTGAGCAATTTCATTTAGGTCAAATGGTCTTGTCGGGATTTTAAATAACTGGAGAAATGTTATATTCTATATTTTCGTGAATGCATGACCTACATCGAACAGTGAAAAGGCCCCACAAGCCACAAGAAACTATGGCCATATGGCCTTCTTCTTGTCCTTTAAATCTTTTGTTAGGCCGCCTTCTGAACAGGTTTGATAAGCAATTTCTCGAGCCAGAAGTTTATCGGGGATATATAAAGGTAGAACATGAGGGGGGATAGTGCTTCCAAAAACTCTAATATAAGGGAATAATTCCTCCCCGAACCATCTTGTGATGGGGATGATATCTATCTGTGCCTCGGGTGAGCACCTAGGGGGGTCTTTATCATATATCATTCTATACAAGGGTAGGATAAGCCCATGACAAATTTGGTAAAAATGTGGAACGAACTGGGAGTCCCATAATATATTATGATAGACATGAATGGGTAATGGGTCCTGAGTCATCCATTTCCAACCCAAAATAGGAAATTTAGACACATAACAAATAGTGTCCATAACATATGCGGAGAGGAAAAAAGGGGGATAGATCCTTTGAGACATGGATCTTTTAGACCGGTAATTGAGAATAGTCGTGACCAGATTATCAAAAAAGACCTTGGCCCAATCTATAATTACGAAATTTTTAGCAGAATCTATTAATGGCAACCATTCAGATGAAAACTTATTGATATCTCGCTTCCCAAACAATCTACAAAGCATGGATGCAGCAAAACAATATGGGGAGGTGAGGGAACTAGTGTTGTACATACCGCTCTTGTCTTTCTTGAGAGGTTCATATTTTCTGGACCAATCCTTGGTGGTCTCTGATAGGTCCGGGTTTTCTGCCACGAATTTCTCAATGAATTTCGTGTTGTAAGTTGCCTGCGGCTCAGGAAGATGGTACATGAGTTTTAAATCTTGTACAGCGAACGATCCGATGAGCCCTTGTCCTTGGATCTTGAACTTTCTGTCCTTCATTTCTGCATTATCAAGTATCCACTTGATCATGTCCACATATGGGAGAATTTTGGGTCTTGCTGCTATCCTATGTAGGAATGAGCAAGCTAATTCTTCTAGGGATGCCTCGGAAGATCCCTATGAATCTGAGCCAGCGGAAAACTTCATTATTCTGGGGTTTTCTTCTTCAAGAAGTCTGTACATGCCTTCACATGCTGATATCCTCGCGTCTATGTTACACGCGGTGTCTATGTATAATGGTGCCATCCCCTTCACCTCGGAGCTCTGAGCTTTACTTTTCTTTCCCATTTCTTCCGGCGTATTGCCTTGTATAGTGCTCCGCTTTCTGTTCTTGCAGTTCATAAGTGAAATGGAAATGATTGATCAAGAAAGGTGATGGGAGAGTTTTAAATGCAGCAGATACATCAAATATGCCACCTTACGTGAAGAAATTCTTTGAAAAGCACGCATCCATGTTTCATTAATAACTGGCAACTAATCCTTTATTAACATTTAAAGCGCATGATCTTGAGTCAGATTATATTAGGTGGCCTTTCTTGAATAGCGTGCCCGAAAGATTCACGATGGAACGATTCTGCGATTTGCATCGCGGTATCGCAGATCGCGACATCGCAATCATCGCAGATCGCGATATCACAATGTCGCAGATCGCAGAAGTTTTATGCTTGCCAAATTTTGCTAGCCTATTCCCTGCGATATGCGATCTTGCAATCGGTGTTATCGCAGATCGGTAAATCTTGAAGTTTTTCTTATTAGCTCTTTCTTATTGCGATGCGATAGCCAAATGATGGGACTTTACTATCATTTTGTGATAGAACTTTCCTTTTTTGAGGTTTTTCTCATCATAAACTTAGGTTTTTAAAGTATTCAAAAGATCTTGCTAAGCTTACGATGGTGACCTTATTTTTGAGAAAAAGAAACTCTTTCTTTTCCTAAAATTTTAACTAAGGGTCCCCATTCATTTAGTATTTTGGATAACACTTAAACGAAAAAGGGGGGGGGGGGGGGGTGGCCACAACAATTGGCGATTCACTTGGGAGAACCAGTTATCTCTTTTTTTTCTTTTGAACTTTTCAAACTTCCAAAATAGAAAGTTTTTCAGAAATCTCAATCTTTATTATGGAAAGATGAAGTATATTATGCTCTAAACTGTCATGATATTTTGTTTCAACCTCTTTCCATTTTAAATATTCGCTTCTCTAGCTTGTCCTTGCATTTACATCAGCCATTACTTGGTCTTGTAAAAAAAAAATAAAGTTTTCC
>APFE030785780.1:103408-131734 GCA_000404065.3 Pinus taeda
GGGTTGTTGCTGGCCACAACAATTGGGGATTCACTTGGGAGAACCAGTTATCTCTTTCTTTTCTTTTTAACTTTTCAAACTTCCAAAATAGAAAGTTTTTTAGAAATCTCAATCTTTATTATGGAAAGATGAAGTATATTATGCTCTAAACTGTCACGATATTTTGTTTCAACCTATTTCCATTTTAAATATTCTCTTCTCTAGCTTGTCCTTGTATTTACATCAGCCATTACTTGGTCTTGTAAAAAAAAAAGTTTTCCCTGTGAGCCAGTTTTAAATATGCTCATTTGTCGTAGGTAGAGCCTCTGCTGCCAGCAGGCATCCATAGCCTCGACAGGGTTACCTGTTACCCAACAATGATCCTTTATCCTGCTTAAGTTGATCTACAACTTTCAAAGAAAAACCCATATTGACACTTATTGCTTTGATTTTCTTTTTTATTCTTAAATAACAATGTCTTGGTTTGTTAGCCAAATTATGACACAGTCATTCACTTGATTTACACTTTTGTTGAACAAGCTGGCTCGTGATGAGACCCCTTGTCTTTTGATTTCAACAATCTTGAGTCATTGCGTTGTTTTGGTGGACAGTATTGGCAAAGTCAACAAGTTATAATACTTGTGATCATGATAAGTCGGCTCGTGATGAGACCTCTTATTCTTTAAGATAAAGTGTATTCATGGATTATTCCTCTGAATGCTGCGATTTTCTTTAGTAGGGAGGAAGTCATTTTTTCCTTAAGAAAGTTCTGGACGACAATGATAGAGTTTGAAAACAACTGTTTTACAGAGAATCCCTATTTTGCTATTGATACCTTTCATTGTGCTGATATAAAACAATTTCTTTGCCAAAGGTTGCTTTCGTCAAAATTTTTTGGAAGTTAAAACTAGTATCGTATCTGGGTTAGAGTTTTTTAACAACATCTAGTAATAATAAAGATCAAGTTTCCAAAAGATTTTCTATTTATACAAGCAAGAGTTTAAAATCTGAAAAAGAGAAATGATGTCTTTAGTAAATGTCAGATGCTGTTAACCAAAGCAAATTTTGTTTAGGGGAAAAGATATTTAAATAAATGAGAGGTGACTATTCCTTTGGATTATATACAATAGGGATAATCTCTTCTTTTATTTTGCCTATCAACTTTAAAAATTAATTTATCCAACTAGTAACCTAACTAAATTACTCCTCCTATTTTAACTATACACAGACAAATTGACTAGGTAAAATGATATTTCTAGTGAAACCATCTTTTCATTTTCATTCCTACACATATGTACCCTTTAAACATTAGTGTTAAGATAAAAGCTTTTCTTGTACTGTCAATATTGAATGTGGAATCAGAAAGTGAAACTTCAGTCAGAATTCTTCTCGAAATTTCTTTTTTATGAAATCTTCTTTCTAATTGGATACCTATTGGATCGTAGAAATCAGGATGAATTTCTGTTATGGATTGGTGATCATTCAATAGGAAAGATGACAGTCTAATTTTAATGGTCTGAAATCTATTATGCGTTAAAGTCAAGCTTTTAGAAATTTCTGGTAAAAGGAAAGTTTCCACATATAAATCACTAAAAAAATGAATAATAGATGGAAATTTTCCAAAAGAGAATTGTCAATTATCATGAATTGCTGGTAAGTTTCCAAAAATACTTTCTCTTGTTGACGATGTTTTGGATGACATAGAAGTTTTTCAAGGAAGGTTGTTATTGACTGATTTTGGCTTTGACACAATTTAGCTTCCCAAAATGGTAACGCATCTCTCGAGTGTTCTTTGATCAGGTGTTCAATATACCATAGCAATCTATCAAAATTCAGAAAATTTAAAACACAATCCGATTTTATACAAAATGAATGCAGGCGAGAAAGAATGTAATGATTATCTGTACAACTAGTGTTATAAGGCAACTGGAATTGATCTGGAATATCTTCTTTTTCACAAGGACTAGCCACAATCATGGGATCTGAGTGATTTTGATTTTCATCTTGTGAATCAGAAAACAAATCATGATTGGGAACAGGCATGGTGGTTTTCTCATGATATGAATCATAGATCAGGATTTCATCTCAGATAGTAAAATCATGCAAATGATCTGTCACTCTGAAATGAGGATTGACTGGTATAATTCTTGAATTAGAATATTTCTCATTATCTAAGTTCTGTTGAGTTACTTGAGATAAATCAACATTATCATCGGCTAAGTAGCTATCATACATGACTTCGCAGGATTCCCTGGATTTTTCCTTTTTATCCCATATATTCAAAAAGGGAAGGTCAAGTCGTTCATGTTTGAAAAGGAAAAAAGGAGTTTCTATTGTTGTCTTTTTATCCTGAAACCCTAACGGTGATTTACTTGGATAATCCTCTGTATCTTTTGGGATTTTATTAATACTGAGGGGGAGAAAATTATCATCACTAAAAACATTAGGATAAAGAGAAAAATGTGATTCTGAAACAATGCATTTGAAAATATCATCGTGAAGAATTTCTTGTTGATCACATTCATCATAGATATTAGGCTTTAGATCATACCTTTGTGTGTTTGTATTTTCCGAAAGAGAATCAGTTTGTTGTTCTAACCTTGATATCTGCATTTGTCGACTTGTGATGATATTATCTAACCTTGTCTCCATGTTTCTTTCTGTTTCCAAGGTAGGCTTTCTTTCAACATTCTCACTTGTGTCTTCTTGTATTAGAGCGGGCATGTCTTCTAATCTTCGGGAAGTTTCTTCATCATGAATAATTCGCATATTCAAATTGGAATTTTCATTCATATTAAAAGAAAATGGAACTAGACTTGGACTAACTTCTGCTGGATCGGGCACAGGAGGCAGAGAATAGTTATTCTCAGTGCAATATGAAGACTCTTCATCCATGAGTTCGTTCTCAATATCATATTTTAGACAATTAAGATGAAATCGCATATTAAAATCCCTAACAGATTCACCTTATTTTCGTAGATATTCAATTTCATCATATGCCTGATTGTAATCATAGCAATCAAATTCACAAATGAAAGCCTTGACGAATTGGTCCCAGCTGTGAATTGAGGCAACTAGGAGGGTTCTACATTAGTTTCTTGCTTCTGGTGTGAATGTGAGAGTAAAAATTCTGCATAAAATGCCTTCATCAATTCCTTGGACGTTCGAACTCAAAACACTTTGAATAAATTGAAGGGCATGATTAAAAGCGGAAGAATTACTCTTACCATTGAATTTTACCTGAGACAAGAGTCTTACCACTTCAGGTGGGGTGTTGGAAGATGCACGAACATGGATACAACTCCAAATAGGAAGTTTGAGAGAAGTCATCTTAATTCAAATATCACAGTTACTCACAACTCCAACAAACAACATGCTTCAGGCCCTCCTTCTAGAGCCAAATATGTTGAAGCCCCGAAAATCGGGTGGAAAACAAGGGGGATACTCACCCGGTCCGGACCTTGGTTGACAGCTCCTTATTTGTTTGGTATAGTGAGTCCGACTAGGGATAATGGGACCAGTTTCCCAATCTAAGGGTGTGTGTGTGCAGAGTTGGATGTTGTTGATCTAAAGTTCATATCTAAGTTACTTTAATCTAACTCTATTCTATTGTAATCTAATGAAAACAACACATCTAATCTATGCTAATCCGGGATGTAATTCTTCTATTATGCGATCTAAAGAGATTTCAAATAATAGCTGGTAATAAATATCATTAAGCAATTATAAGAATATAAATCAGTTAAGATTAACCACTTTGCATAAAAAGTTAAGCAAAACAGTTGTGAACAGCATATCGCATAATAAGCTATTCACACATTAAACATAAATAAATGGCTCCACCGTACAAAAGTGCCAAATAGTAACGCAAACATTCATGTAATAACATATAAACAACTAAAAACTGTATATTGCTTTAAGAACATAAGCAGAAATGATCAAGAGATAAAAGTACCATTTATGACTGGTCCTACTCATAAGCTTCAAGCAACAATGATTTATCTTTCCTTGTTCTAATATCTACTAAGAGTACAGAAGTGCAACATCAGTAGCAGATATGAAATGTAAACATCAATAAATCTTGATCCTTCCATTCATCAAAACCTCCTCTGAGGGTGCAAAAGTGCATGTTCTGAGGATAAGTTTTTGACAAATTTCTGGACCCTTATCTAAATGCATGAGAAGGGTTTAAATGCTACTAACTAAATCTGATAATAGGTTATTTACAAAAAATCAAGATGCAGTTTTCAAATGACCGCCCTTTTTCTAATCTAATTTTTTAAGCAAAAAATAAGAGTCCAAATTAAGGTATTTCTGTATCTGGTCTTTAAAGCTGCATGTGTTCAACATTTGTTTGAGGAGAGTCGGTTGGCTAACTTTTTCTTTGAGCTGTGCTGAGAAAACAGAATCAACGAGTGATGGCACCACCTTTTCAGCCGTATTTGTGATACATTTCACGGTCATCCACTGACTATGCGGTTTAACCAAATATGCCCAATAACATTCCCAATTTAATCCTTTTAGTACTTGGATTTCCTTTTCCTTTTCTGGTGCTTTCTGCTTCCAATCCTCCTCTAATTTTGACTTGTTTGGCAAATACCCCAGAACAGTTTCTGCGATTAGATTAGCTTTGTGCAAATTCTCATTTATACAGTCGATGAGAATACTTGCTGTTGTAGCTGTTGTACCTTCCGCCTTTTCTAAAGGGATAGTAGCCAATCTTTTTTCCCTATATATCGTGAACTTTTGAAGGTCTTCTGGAGATAATTGCGATTGGGTTTCCCACATAATTTCTTGGAGTGAGCTTTTATTTTGGAACAAGTCATCAAATAAATCCTTTTTGCCAAAGAATACTTTCACCTTGACCATAGTTGTGAAATTCTAAGCAATTTCATTTAGGTCAAATGGTCTTGCCGGGATTTTAAATAATTAGAGACATGTTATATTCTGTATTTCTGCGAATGCATGACCTACATCGAACAGTGAAAAGGCCCCACAAGCCACAGGAAACTGTGGCCATATGGCCTTCTTCTTGTCCTTTAAATCTTTTGTTAGGCCGCCTTTTGAACAGGTTTGATAAGCAATTTCTCGAGCCAGAAGTTTATCGGGGATATATAAAGGTAGAACATGAGGGGGGATAGTGCTTCCAAAAACTCTAATATAAGTGAATAATTCCTCCCCGAACCATCTTGCGATGGGGATGATATATATCTGTGCCTCGGGTGAGCACCTTGGGGGGTCTTTATCATATATCATTCTATACAAGGGTAGGATAAGCCCGTGACAAATTTGGTAAAAATGTGGAACGAACTGGGAGTCGCATAATATCTTATGATAGACATGAATGGGTAATGGGTCCTGAGTCGTCCATTTCCAACCCAAAAAAGGAAATTTAGACACATAACAAATAGAGTCCATAACATATGAGGACAAGAAAAATGGGGATAGATCCTTTCAGACATGGATCTTTTAGACCGGTAATTGAGAATAGCCGTGACCAGATTATCAGAAAAGACCTTGGCCCAATCTATAATTACGACATTTGTAGCAGCATCTATTAATGGCAACCATTCAGATGAAAATATTGATATCTAGCTTCCCAAACAATCTACAAAGCATGGCTGCAGCAAAACAATATGGGGAGGTGAGGGAACTAGTGTTGTACATATCGCTCTTATTTTTCTTGATAGGTTCATCTTTTCTGGACCAATCCTTGGTTGTCTCTGATAGGTCCGGGTTTTCTGCCACAAATTTCTCAATGAATTGCGTGTTGTAAGTTGCCTGCGGCTCAGGAAGATGGTACATGAGTTTTAAATCTTGTACATCGAATGATCCGATGAGCCCTTGTCCTTGGATCTTGAACTTTCTGTCCTTCATTTCTGCATTATCAAGTATCCACTTGATCATGTCCGTATGTGGGAGAATTTTGGGTCTTGCTGCTATCCTATGTAGGAATGAGCAAGCTAATTCTTCTAGGGATGCCTCGGAAGATCCCTGTGAATCTGAGCCAGTGGCAACCTTCATTATTCTGGCGTTTTCTTCTTCAAGAAGTTTGTACATGCCTTCCCATGTTGATATCCCCGCGTCTCTGTTACACGCTGTGTCTGTGTATAATGGTGCCATCCCCTTCACCTCGGAGCTTTGAGCTTTACTTTTCTTTCCCATTTCTTCTGGCGTATTGCCTTGTATAGTGCTCCGCTCTCTGTTCCTGTAGTTCATAAGTGAAATGGACATGATTGATCAAGAAATGTGATGGGAGAGTTTTAAATGCAGCAGATACATCAAATATGCTACCTTACGTGAAGAAATTCTTCGAAAAGCACGCGTCCATGTTTCATTAATAACTGGAAACTAATCCTTTATTAACATTTAAAGCGCATGATCTTGAGTCAGATTATAATAGGTGGCCTTTCTTGAATAACGTGCCTGAAAGATTCGTGATGGAGAGATTCTGTGATTTGCATCGCGATATCACAGATCGCGAAATCGCAATCATCGCAGATCGTGATATCGCAATGTCGCAGATCGCAAAAGTTTTATGTTCGCCAAATTTCGCTAGTCGATTCCCTGCGATATGCGATCTTGCGATCGGTGTTATCGCAGATCGGTAAATCTTGAAGTTTTTCTTATTAGCTCTTTCTTATTGCGATGTGATAGCCAAATGATGGGACTTTACTATCATTTTGCGATGCAGCTTTCCTTTTTTGAGGTTTTTCTCATCATAAACTTAGGTTTTTAAAGTATTCAAAAGATCTTGCTAAGTTTACGATGGTGACCTTATTTTGGAGAAAACGAAACTCTTGCTTTTCCTAAAATTTTAACTAAGGGTCCCCATTCATTTAGTATTTTGGATAACACTTAAATGAAAAATGGGGGTTTGTTGCTGGCCACAACAAGTTCTTAAAACCTCACAGGGCGGCTTTGAACCCCAGAAGGAGCCAATGTTAGCCTTGGAGGAAAACGGCCCAAAAATGGATCCATATATGTCCTAAAGGTATCCAAACTTTCTTAAGAATTATCCCAAAGGATCCAAGGGTGCTCCAAAATTCTTCAAATCCTCTTAAGGGTCATTCTAAATCAAAATGGTTGAAGGAGGAAATACACTATCGAGAGGCAGGAAACGCTTGAAAACTATTAAAATTCCAAAATCATAGGTGAGTCGCATCGGCGGAGGCAAATCAACGCAGACCATTAGGCAATGGTGATGGCGATCAGCGATTAAATGAGGACCATCAATCACATACATGGACCAACGGCCCAAATCACATCGGCGAATCATAGATCGGGAAGACCAAAGGGGCAGGGATTTTACATATAGCGATATGTTATTGCGATCAAATCGCATCACATTATCGCATCGTTGCTGACCAAAGGGGTGGGGCCTTTACATATTCTTGTGTGTGATGCGATAACGCCGGACTCGATGACACTGTGAACGATATTCCATAATATTTCAATTTTTCGCCCAAGCATTCATATATTTCGTTATTTAATGAAATACATAGGAACCTTGGCAGCGCCAATAGTTATGAAGTCTAGACCTGATGTGTTTCAGAAGTGAATATATAATATATATATATATATATATATATATATATATATTATATATATATATATATAATATATATTTATAATATATATATATATATTAATATATATATATATGTTTCCAGGTCCACAAAGGCCGGTTTTTCATGTTTTTTAAGGTTTTCTCCATATTGCAAAAATACAAAGAGAACAAAGGGACCTGTCCATCTGCAATAGGTGACAATGACCCAAAGGGCAGACCCGATGGGTAAATAAATCATTTTTGAGGACTTTTAAAGTCTGAAAGGGACAAAAATTGGAGGGAGTTACAACATTACAGTGGTTTCTGTGTAAAACAAAAAATACTCATTATTAAATCGTTTGAAGAGAAACCGAGGCCGAGAGGCATCTACAGCACAACACAGCCTGAATCAGACACATCATGGAGTAGCACAACATGACACAACTGAAATCAATAGAAGAGATTGTGGGCATCTCTATCAAGAGAGAGCTCCCTGCCACTACACCCAAAATATCTGAATGTGGTTATTCCTCTGTCAAAAAGAGAAAAACCTCCAATCCATGCCCGCCTATTGAGGGAATCATCTGAGCCATCTAGAGAGCTCAGAACCATTGTAAAGGACCTATAAAAGACAACAAACTAGATGTAACAAGGGCTCAACTTTTGGAGATTATTCCTCCTCTATTTATTCAAGCTTTTCATCTTCATCCTAAGAAATATAAGCTTCTTTTTCCATTAGATGTTCAATGTCCATTCCCTTTATGCTATTCTACGCTTTCACTTGAACAGTTTGTTCATGTTTTTTGTCTGTGTAAGGCGAGATAACTATCATCTTATCTCTACTTTGATATATTAGATTAACAAGTTTCTTTGATTTCTGTAGCTAGCCATTTATATGTGTTATTATATATGCATCTGCCAGTATAGTCAGTAAGTTCATTTGTTGCATGTAGCTAGCCATTCATATATGTTCATGTATGCAATCTACTGGTATTGTCAGTATTCTCCATCTATCCATTAAATATACAAACTATTGGGAATTTTTGGTCTAAAGCCTTGTGTTGTTAAGCGTGTTCATGCATGTCTTGAGTAAGAATAGAGATAAAATGGTTATCCAACTTGATCCAAACCATCATTTATTCCAATAGTTCAGAGAATAATATTGAAGATTACATGTTACCAGGCATCTCCGATTTACAACCTAGGAGAGTTTCCTGGAGTGTTAACAGGGGCAGATCCTCGTAGAAGCACATGGGGGGGTTGCATGAGGGCACTATGCGGGACAGGCAATGAAACAGAAAATTGTTCACACTAGACTATGGTGGCCAACTCTACATCAAGATTCGAAAGCATACTGTCGGGCCTGCAATGTATGTCAACAGACTGGGAAACCTTCGTGAAGGGATGAGATGTCCGTCAATCAACAAATGATGCTACAACCATTCTAAAAATGGGTGATAGACTTTGTCGGGCCCACCAAACATCAAGGGAAGATTTTTGTGTGCTATATCATCACCATGATAAAGTACCTAACTCGATGGGTGGAAGCACAACCGGTTAAGGACTGCACGGCCGCTACAATTGCAAAATTTTTGTTCAACAATGTGCTGACTCAATTTGGATGCCTGAAAATTCTAATGAGTGACTCCGAAACGCACTTTCTAAATGAAACTATCAGTGCACTCACTGAGGAGTTCCAGGTGTATCATCAACAAAGTACGTTGTATCACCCACAAGCTAATGGCACAGTAGAAGCATTCAACAAGATTCTAGAAAATGTGTTGACCAAAGTATGTAATGCACAATGAAACGATTGGGACTTGCACGTACCTGCCATCTTATGGGCATATAGAACCACATGTAAGAAATTGATGGGTCAGACACCTTTCATGTTAGTCTACAACACAGAAACCGTCATGCCAATCGAAAACATTGTACCCAGTTTATGGATAGTAGTGATGACATGCATGGAAAACCGCGAAGCTTTGGAAGAGAGCCTCGAACAACTGGAAGAATTTGAGGAAGAATGGCTTTTTCCGAGATTCCATCAGTAGGTACAGAAACAACATGAGAAAGCTTGGCATGATCGCCATATCAAGTTGCCCACATTCAAAGTAAATGATTTAGTACTATTGTATGACAACAAGTTCGAAAAATTCCTTGGAAAACTCCGCATGCATTGGCTGGGACCATATGTGGTGAAAGAGGTCATAGACAAACGTGCGGTCCAACTCGCCAAGCTTAATGGAGAGCCCTTCCCAGGAAGAGTAAATGGGAGTCGCCTAAATCCAACACGAGTGGGTTGGTTATTTGAGTAACCAACCGAAACATAGCCTCATCGCTCCAAGCAGTTGAAAGAAAGCATAGGATTATAAATGAGTCTGCAGGAGAGCTGCGTGGAAACAGGGTTCCACGTAGGGTGAGTCTATCACAGGAGTCGTGGTCATGCATAAGGGGCTATAATGCTACGTGGACAGGATGGAAAGTGACCGTTGAAGTCACTATTCATGACAAGGTGGCCAGTTTAAGGCAACGAGGAGTGGACGGAGGGAAATTAAGACATGGAGTCCACACTCAATTTGAAATGATCTACCATGAGTATTGCATTAATGAACCAGAAAGGGGGGAACCGTCGAATTTGAAAGTCAGCAAGCCTATAAATCATGACTGTTCATCCACCAAACAAACTGTGGCATCTTGAAACTTAAGCTATTGCGATCCACTAAATAAGCGTGAACCCGTCAAACTTTGTGATCCAGGTGGATGTTGGTGGCCACCCACCTATCCCATTTGGACCCCCACAATTGTCTCTTTTAGTTTTTCAGTTTCCTTAATTGTAGCACAATTTACTCTTTTTAGTAGTTTTTTGGGTCCTGAACTTCCGGAGTCATTTTGAGGCCCTAAACGACATTTTTTGGGGAATATGGAAGCAACATGGGTCCATGGATTGATGTTTCTCTTCCCAAAGTTGTAGTGCTCGGATAGATCTTTCTAACGAGCTATTGTATGCATCAAACGAAGGTGAGGTGCCAAAGTTATGACCCCGAGAAATTAATGTACCAACTTACCCAAAACAAGGCCCACAATTTGGAGTTTCACCTTCTAGGGTTAGGTTTTGGGATGTGAAGGGTTTTCCATTGTTTCTCAACAATAAATATGCCTTCGAGCCTCATTGTAACACAATTCAGAGGCATGTAGCTGCCACATCTCTTCTCAGAGATAAACTACCATCGCCCAAGTTGGTTTATTTCCATTTCTGGTTGTAAGCATATTTCAGTATTTTCGATTAATGAAATGAATTATTATTTCTACTGAATCTTTGTGTATATGGTTATCTTTGTATATTACTGCATTCCTGTTTCAATCCGGATCACTTTGACACTTTGAGAGTAAGCCCAGTGGTTGTGACATTGCCAAAAGAGACGCAGGACATTCAAGACAACATAATGTCAACAACCAAGGTTGGCATATCGAGCCCAACGTTAGTGGTGGGAGTTGAACCAAAACTTGCCTGATAGATAGCAGGATCGGTCCTGATATCATCGCGAAATCCCCGGTCTGGTAAGCGATCTATAGGAGATAAGGGCAAGACGGTGAATCTTGGGATAAAAGATAGAATTCAGTTGAATAATGGATCCCTAAGCTATGGGCCCATGACGAAACTTGAAGATTGGGACCTCGTGAACAATAACAACTCTCTTACAAAAATGCAACACAAGCTTCAATAGACATTATGTATACTGGACAGAAGATCGCAAGCTTGCTACTCTTGCACAAAAATTTTATACATTTGACATCTCAACTAGAGCTTAAATCCTATGAGGGACCGATTTTTGTTAAACTAGCAAAGCAGAATGAGCATCGTCAGTTAAGCAAATTAGTAGGGACAATGGAGCAGGAGCTTGAAGAAGCGTTGCAGGAGACAAGGATGGAGCGACAAACTGTAGTACATCACTCTCAGGGATGGTGGACCACAAAGCATTGGAAGCGCGCCTCCCCATATCGACGAATGACTCAGGACAAGTCACGATGATTGTGTTGGGGGCCTGTTGGGTAGCGTATCCCTCGCATAACGGTTTTGGGGCCTAAAGCCCACAATTTTGGGTAATGGTATTTTACAGGCTCCATTAAGTGCACAGAGTGTGAATTGTAATAATTCAAGTCAAAGGGTAGTCCACCCTAAAATATTGTACTTTAATCTAGAAGGTGACAGCCTACCTATGGTCTGCGGACCATGGGAATGTATAAATAGAGCAAGGCTCTAAGTGTAGAAGGGAGCTTTTGTTCAGATGTAAAGTGTATGGGTGTCTAAAATTAATATTTTCTCCGAGTCTGTAAGTCCAAGTTACGGGTCGTTGTAGTAGAAGAGGCTCTGCAGCTGTGTGTGCAAAGGCCTAGTAGAGTCCGCAGCTATGTGCGTAGATCCCTGTAGCTGTGTGCGCAGGGTAGGAAGTGGATTGTAACTGGAAAAAGCATTAATAAAGATAATTTGGTTTTGGAATATCGCATATATGTTTCTCTATTTCTATTTATGCATATGATTATAGTTTATAATTATGCGCATGTCTATTTATGTTGAGTGATAGAGGAAAGCATTGGGCCCACATAATTTAATTCAAGATCCATAATACTAATAAGCATTTTAAAGGGTAACGAATAGTCATGCTCATCATCCTAGCCGCGCGAAGGTAGTTGCACTGAACAGGCAGCTGCGCGGAAGTAGCACAACCCATAGCATGGGTTCGTGAACCTTCTAGTCTTCATCTAGACATCCCTAGGGTGTGGAAACCTGGTTCTAGCACCCTACCATACTACCTCGGGTGAGACCTCAATCTGCAATTTGCAGACTGTTGCCGAAAGGGCCATTAGTTTCGGGATTTGTTTGGCTAAAACACTGCTGAACCTGGGTCAGGCCCCAACAAGCCAACAATAATGATTTAAATTGTTTAGTTTAGGTCCAACTTCAATGTTATGTCTTTGTATATAATTGCATCTAGTATTTTCTTATCCATTGAATGTATGTCTCACATGTAGAACTATTACAAATTCTTCCTATATCTTTTCCTTTTTTTAACATCGTCCTAGCTTATCATTTAAGTTGACTATGTAATTCATAGTAATTTTATATTCCCTATTGGGTATTGTCATATCTTGTAATTAGCTTAAACTCTTATTGAAGTATGCATGCACTCTTCTTGTCTTAAGCAGGAAGCACTAGAAAAACTTATTCAATACTCTTATTGATTAGATTCTACTTAAGCGCTCATACACAGATCCACATATTATATAATCATATAGTTAATTTAATTTTAAACCCAAATATCCTGCAAATAATTCACACACTCATAGGATCTGATTCATGAGTGAATAGATCTTACTAATTTGTACATTTTTCCCTTCATGCTTTTAAATTGAAATGGAACCTATGAGTTCCTAAATTCATGAGAGTTTTTCCCTGAGCGATGAAGCTAGAATAAACAATCTCAAATGGTATTACCAGCCCAGGTCACAATACTTACTAAAGTTATTTTTAGGAATGAGAAATTGTGTGTGTGTGTGTGTGTGTATTCTCTTTTTAATCAAATTTTCATGGGATTTCTACTACAGAACATATAATATTCTTGCCAATAGATATTATCCACTATTTTCCTTGCTCCTACATTCTGTATCAGGGAACTATTTACATTTTAGAATTTTTTTCCCTTTCCTATTAGTGACAATACTATCATATAATACAATAAAATAATTATATTGTTGTTAGTGGCTCTATAATTCATTCTAATTCACAACTACTATCAATAAATCTCAGAATTATTCATCTGATAAATGTAAGATAAAACCCCAATATAAACATTTGTACTTCCATTTTCTTATTAAAAGTCTTATGTATACGAGTACTAAATACACATCTATTAAATATACAAAAATACTCAACTATAACTATTTTTTTTATCAATTTATTTATAATTGTACTCATAGACTAACATATATCATCCACATGCAGACCAAACTCACTTCTTTATCAGAAATATAGACAAATAATAGAAACCATTATGGAAAAACAGTGGTATAGAAATCACTAACTGCAGCCCTGGATGGATAATGTTATTCCTCCCAACCATGAACCAAATCCTCTGGTTCCCCCCGAGCAGAGAAGTCACTTGCCTTGAATTAGTAACCCTTTGCATATTCTCAGTTATGTATTTTACACAATGATTCTCACTAGATGTTTCTTTGGCAACGTCCTGCCTTTCCGGGTTCCACTTATCCCTTATCCTAGGTTGTTTCTCTTTATTTTTTTTTGAAGGAAAAAATCAGTTATTTTCTCCCGTAGATCTGCTCCTTCAGTCTTTATCTTCAACTGAGTGGATAATAATCTGAATATATATTTTCTTCCAAATTTGGGAAGATTCTCTTTCCCACATTTTCCAACCTTAACTCTTAGTTTTTTTATTTATTCAAAATATCATTTTAACATTCAGTTTTTCTCTTGTGGCCCGCTGACTAGTTACAAAAATAGTCTAAAATTAACCAGTAAAATATTTACATAATAGTGGAGGGGTGTTACATTTTCCCCCTCTCGAAATAACACCAAACAAACTCACTTCTTTATCAGAAATCCAGATGTATAATAAAAATCATTACGGAATAATTGTGTTATAGAAATCACTAACTAAAGCCTTAGCTAGAAAATGTTATTCCTCCCAACCATGAACCAAATACTCTGTTTCCCCCTCAGCCGAGAAGTCACTTGCCTTGAACGAGCAACCCTTTGCAAATTCTCAATAATTTATTTTATACATTGATTCTCGGAAGATGTTTCTTTGGTAGTGCCTTGCCTTTCAAAGTTCTTCTTATCCCTTAGAACAGGTTGTTTCTATTTTTTGTTTTTATAGGAAAAAATATGTTTTTCTCTCTCACAAATTAAAAATCTATTTTTCTCTCCCACAGATCTGTTCCCTCAGTGTTTATCTTCAACTGAGAGGATAATAATATGAATACATTTTTTTCCAAATTTGGCAAGCTTCTGTTTCCCACATTTTTGAGCTTTAACTCTTAATTTTTTTATTTGTTCAAAATATCATTTTAACATTCATTTTTTCTCTTGTGGCCTGCCCTCCATAATAAACATGGTGAAACCATGGTCTCCGTTCTTGATGAGAGTTAACAATGGTCAACCGTTATCCACGATTGTCAAATGTGCATAACCATGGTCAACTATGTTAAGCCATTATTAATCATAACTTATCATAATGAATCATCAGTAATCATAATATACCATAGTCAACCATACATATCCATAATTATCCTTAATCAACAATAGTCAACCATGATACATCATAGAAAACTTGGGAAACTAAATTAAACTAGGGGCAAACATGACCAAAAAATTTCCAATAATTGTCTACCTAATCAAATGGTTAAGATTGTTTGACCATGTGGAACACCCTTGAATGTGGTCAACCATAATCAACATAGGAATTATGGTAAGCCATGGTCAACCAAGGTTACCTATAAGTAAATTATAACAACCTTGACTAACCATGTACACATTTAGTTAGCCACATGGTCACCATAATGAACCATGTTTGACCAAGCTCAATTGCGGTCAAACATGTTAAAAACAACTTAAGCACATTCATACATGATGTTGTCAAATATTGTACCCATTTTCTACGATAGACAACCTTAGTTAGCCAAATTCAACCATGGTCAACCTTGGTCCACCTTCGTCAACCATGATCAACCATGGTCATCTCTAGTCAGTCATAGTCAACCTTGGACAAATCATGCTCTTGCCAGTCCTCATGCTTGTCCATGGTCAACCAAGGTCTTTGTGATTGAACTTGGTGAACTATGGTCATCCATTTTTGATATGGATAACAATAATCTATCATAAGAAACTACGATCAACCATCTTCCAATTTGTGAAACCATGTTCACCATGGTCAACATGGTCAAACCATGGTGATCACCTGCAACTGTAGTCAAATATGGTCAACCATCATCAACCTTGATCAACCATGGACAATTATGCCATTTGTGGTCAATAACCACATTTATTATGTGGTTGTGTCATCTACCCTCTTCAAACATTAACGTAATCATTCTTTAACACTAATGTGACATTAAAAATGGTTAACTATGGTCAACATTAATGTAGTATTAATGTCACTATGTAATAATTGTTAAAATCAATGTAACATGGTTAGATTGATGTAAGATAAATAGAGTTACATTAATGGTTGATGATAGTCAAATTGAAGCAATCATGGTCATCCACAGTCAACCCTCCTCAAATTAATCAAACTCGTGAACAATGGTCATCCATGGTAAACCAAGCTCAAACACAATCTATCCTCTTAATCCCGAGTAAACCATGGTAGTCATTATTGATCATGGCCAACTAAGGTCAATGATGGTTTTCATTGACCAACAATGGTCAACCCTCTTCAACCTTGTTCATCCTCGTCAACCATCATCAACCACTAATGTAACCATGTTTGTAACGTTAGTGTAACATTAATGATAGTCAACTATTGCTAACATTAATGTAGCTTGAATGTAACATTAGTCAACATTAATGTAGCTTGAATGTAACAATAGTCAACATTAATGTAGAATTATTAGATTAAGGTAAAATAAACATATTGTCATATTAATGTTAGACCATGGCAAACCTCATCAACCATGTTCAACAATAAAAACCCCTTATTAACCACTTTTAACCATTTTTAGGCAACCTAAACCATACTCAACCAAGATCAAGGAATCCACCCCTCCCACGACGGTCGTTAACTGGAACAACCACATTAATAAATGTGGTTATGCTAGTTACATATATTTTTAGGATTTTAAAATAGTTAGAAATAAGTATACTTGTATACGCAAAAATGTGAAATATATAAGAACTAAAAATAATAGCTATAAATTGTTGACCCATCTTATTCTCATGCCTTAATTAAGTTAGTAAACATATTAAAACTTTATGCTTACAATTTAAACTATTTTTCTAATAGATAATATATGTTATACATATCACATCAAAAAATTAATTTAAATAAATGATATTGGAATTGGAATCACCGATATTGTTGGAACCATACTTTCCCTCCAATGGATCTTTGTTAAGGAATTTAGATTTTACTTACTCCAATTACTAGACTCAGTGAACCCAATATTGTTATTTATTGTCAATTCCCTCTTTTTATAATATATATATATAAATATATTATATATATATATATATATATGATGGTATTAATAAAGTTAAAAATATAATATTTTCTATATTTAGAAATGTGAAATATTTGTGTGTGGAACCTTCATAGATCCATTTTAATTCCAATCTATTAAGCATTTAGATGTATCAAACATCTTTATGTGCAAAAATTTCCTCAATGATTTTGTTATGAAGTGATTGTATAATAAGGTATTTGATCCTTTTGGATGTTTAACAAATCCTAAGTTAAGATGAATCTATATTAATATATTCTCATTTCTAACTCTTTCAAATATTTCTAAAAACACTAATATAACTAAACTTTCTAAAACTTAAATACTTTTAACCCATAGGAGGTAGGTTAATTGGTGATTGCCTTGATAATGAAATGTTATGGTCCATGAAATTCTTGATTCAAACCTCCCAGCCACTCATCTAGCGAAGAAAACAAATAATATTTTTAATATACATATGAACATTATTATATATCATTATATAGTACATTTAGTACTACTTTTTATTGAAATCACTATGTTTTTCTATAAAGAAGAAAAGGGAATTATTTTGTTTAGTTTTTTCTTTTAAATGGGTTCTTAGTTCGTTCGTGTAAATTAAAATAAAATTATTTTAAAATTTTCCATTATGTAAAACTTAGACAAATATATATTATAACTAATGTTGAAATTGTAGTAAGAAAAAGGCTCAATTTTGACTTGTGCCTTAGTCAAATTAAGTAAATCAAATTTCCACATTAGCAGGACAATTTAGAGGAAGTTGACTTGTGTGACATGACCTTCTCTACTTGTTTACTCAATAAGTTCAAGTTATATGATAGAAGTAGAGTTACGAATATAGTGATTTCTAAGATTTAAAAATCTAGTTGAGTTATAGTTAGTTGAAACTAGTTAACTGAGTTCTAGTCATTAGTTGAGTTAGTTGAAGGCCAGTTGAGTAGTTAAGACTATTGTTAACTCACTAATCTCTCAGTCAACTTGTCAATCAATGATGAATAGACACAATCGTGCATGGAATTTGGATTTCCTTGTTGAGGTAGAGGAAAATGCATGTTTGTATTTATATTTGTATATTTTTTAGTGTACAATGCTTTTTCACTGAGAAAGTGATCAATTCCTCAATCTATTGTGCAAGGAAATTGGGAGTTTATCCTAATTTTTAGGGGCTAATTCCTCTAGGATTGCACAATGAAATCAAATGTTGAATGAGGCTTGACTTCACCAAGTGTTAGCTGTAGCAGTTCATGAAGCAGGAGAATAGGATTGTAGTGTAGGTTGTGCTTCAAAGTTGGAGCAAGACATTGTAATTGTTTCTCTTTTCATCTGAATTAATGCAAAGTAGCAGAGGGTTTTTTCCTAGTTGGATCCCCTAAAACTCAATGTGTACTTGTGGTTTTTCTTGTTTCATGTCTATGCATGTTGTTCTAAATTGTGATTTCCATTCCACAGATTAGCAGATTATAATTGGTGTCTCCTAATTTCAATTCTATTTCTTGAGCAGTGGCAATTTCTATCAAATTTCTACATGGTATCAAATCCATAAAATCACATTAGAATAAATATTTAGAAGTTGCCCCTCATAATTTTAAATTTATAGCTTAAGTGTAGAAGATTTTCTTTAGACTTGGGAGAATGTCTTTAAATGGACTAAGATTGGAGTATGCCTTGGAGGGCAACTTGAATTTCATATCTTGGAAGGACTGAATGAAAGAAATTATTGATGATAATGGTGAGTTAGAATATGTTAAAAATGACATTGTAAAACCTTTATAGTTTGATGCACACCAATTAGCCCAATGGAAGAAGCATGATGTAAAGGCCAAGATAATTCTTCTAGAAGGCATCAGAGACCACATAGTCTCGAAGTTACATGAAAAGGAGACTCCATTTTCTTTGTTGAATACCCTCACTCAGCTATTGAAAAATAGTAGCGAAGCCAAAAAACTTGGTTTCATGAACAAATTGAGGATTGAAGACAAAGGGTATGATTTGGTCTTTCATAATGGGTAGGGCTACCTAAAACATTTTTCTTTAGGTAAGATCAAGCATACGGGTGTCAAGATTGAGAGCCTCTACAAATTGGAGGAAGCAACATGGGAAACCTTGAGGAGCATGGAAAATACTGCTCAGAGTAGAGATGTGATGGTTGAGTGAGAGAAGGATAGAGCTCTCAATATGGAACCTTCTAGTTTAGAGGGAGAAATTGCAGTAATACATCCACAAGTGAGGTGAGGCAATGTAGATCCCTAGTCCCAGATTTGCAAAGATTTGGGCAGGGTCCATAGGATAGGAGTAGCAATTGTAGTAAACTATTGTCATGGATAATTACCCTTGCTACATGGGCCCACAACATATAGTAGTGGAAGGATCAATGTCACTAGATGCAGTCACATCTTCAATGACAATCGTAAACTAGTTGTAATCAGAGGCTGAGGAGATCAGAGCAGTATTAATAGGAGTGTCAGAGGCACAATGAAAAATAAACAATAGTGCAATTTTCCTAGTAGTCAGTGTAGATTGTAGTAAGAGTTAGATGCTCACGAGAGAGTTGCATCTCAGAGACACAATTTGATTCAGTATTTTGGATGCTTCTCAATTGCATTTGTTGTAATAGCAACATCAACAGTGAGAGGGAGTCTCATTACATTACATTCCTACAGGAGTTGTATTGGGTTGTGTAGAGCTATTTTATTAAGAACAGGGAGTTTTGAAATCATAGCAAGAAAAAGGTTCAATTTTTACTTGTGCCTTAGTCTAATTGAGTAAACTGAATTTCCACATCAATGGGACAACTTGGAGGTACATAACTTGTGTGTCATGGCCTTATCTACTAGTTTGTTCATTAAATTCGAGTTACAGGCTAGAATTAAAGTTGTGCATGTAGTGATTGCTAAGATTTGGAAATCTAGTTGAGTTATAGATAGTTGACCTCATTTAATTGAGCTCTAGTCATTACTGAGTCAGTTGAAGGACAATTGTGTTGTTAAGACTGTTTCTAACTTATTGATTTCTAAGTCAACTAGTCAATCAACTAAAAATAGACATAATCATGCATGTAATTCGAATTTTCAAGTTGAGATGGAGAAAAAGACATGATTGTATTTATATTTTTCTATTTTTGAGTGTACAATTAATTTTCACAGAGGAGGTGATCAATTCCTCAAAATATTGTGCAAGGAAATCGGGAATTTCTCTATTTTTTAGGGGTTAATTCCTTGAGGATTGGGCAAGGAAATATGAAGTTAGATGAGGCTTGAATTGACCAAGTGTTGGACAGAGTAGGCTACGAAGAAGGAGAACAAGATTACAGTGGAGGTTGTGCTTCATAGTTGAAGCAAGTCATCGTAATTGTTACTCTTTTAATCTATATTAATGCAAAGTAGCATAGGAATTTTTCCTAGTTCGATTCACGTAGAAATCATTGTGTACTTTTGGTTTTTCTTGTTGCATGTCTATTCATGTTGTTCTAAATTTTGATTTTGATTATGTAGATTAGTAGAGTATAATTTGTGTCTCCTGGTTTCAGTTCGATTTCTTAAACATTTGCAATTTCTATCAAATTTTTACAACTCATCTCTCATCCATTGAGTGTTCTTAGCTCATTTGTATAAATTGAAAATACAATTATTTTCTAACTTGATGAATATATAATATAACCTTACACTTGACTATTAAATAATTTAAGAATTATTAACATTAAAGAATGGAAATTCAATATTTTATTATGTGTGTAATTTTGTTTTTTTTTTTTTTTATTTAATGTTTTTCAACATATTTTTTTTTCATTGTAAAAAAAGTATATATAAATATATAAATAAAAGTATTTTTCCAAATTTAATTGTTTTTTTTTTTTTTTTAATTTAATCGCAATTCAACTAAATAATTGAGAATGACATTCAAATAACATTCCATCCATATAAATTCTGCAAAATCCACACAACCTCCAAAAACATAAAAATGTGAAATCCATGTAAATGATAACCAAAGTCCCAAATGGTAACTTCCCTAGGTCCAAGTGGGAATTCGGATTTCAGTGACTTATGCTTCAAATCATTAATAATAAAATAATACATACTTTCATCCTATCTTGGAAGATACAATGTGGGACCATACTTAAGTAAAAGACCCAAAGGCAATGTTAAAAGAACATAAAATAGGAGACATTTCATAAGTAAAACGTCTTAATATTTATTAAATATAATTATTGTGATTAATATTTATAATAGTGTATTTTTTGGGGAAGTTTAATTGGTTATTTAAGTAGTGTGAATTTTTGTAAAAATTTAGAGATCCAAGGTCCAATTTTTTTGGTTGTGACTAGGTTTACAAAGGATAAGTGATATACCTCATAGGTTTTTACTAGCTATGTGTCAAGCCAGTTATTGGGTTCCTTCAGAATACCATAATATATATACACATGCTAGTGTATTAGAAAAATTAAATAATATTGTGAAGATCTTAAGAAAGCATAAGGTTCCTTCAACATTTAGGACTTTAAATACAATATGGAGTTCCCTAAGATCTGTTAAAGACTCGGTGGACCCTACAAATATAAAAGGATTTTAAGTTATCTCTTACTCTTGTGCAACTCCTTACATAGTTTAGACTAGCCGTTCGATTAATCCAAGGATTCATGAGCACACTGCTGACATCAAGCATGGCATGACCCACACCTCTGCTTTGGAAGAAAATGCAGACTCAATTCATTGTGACAATTATCCATTTACATCATTGAAAATTCAGGGAGGCTGTAGAAATAAAAAAAAGACCCAATAATTTGAATAGTGATGATGGTTAGAAAATTAGCAAATGTTGCATCCCTGTCCCATCTTCCTAATTTTATAAGTTTCTTTTATTGAATATTTTTTGAGATTTTTATTACAATTTATCCAATTTTATTTATATCCATATTGATTTTATGAAATTTTATTCCCTCTTGATCAATGGTATGCACTTTCTTCCCTCTTGATTTTATGAATAAATCTCCATCTTGATTTTATGAAGTTTATCCTTCAGTGCCAACTTTCTTTGATCACTGCTATTTTGATACAAGTCCGACAATGTTTTCCACATAGCATGAAGAGTTTCCTTACCATTGAGACTCGAGACAATGTGGTCTTGAACTCCCTCAAGGATTATCTACCTTGCCTTCACCACACACTTCTTCCATTCAAACAAGTTTTTTGCATCCGTAGTTGCTGGTTTGGGGATTTCTTGATCAATGAATTCCTTCAAGCCATTATCTTCTAGCGCAGCCTCCATCTTGTCCCTCCAAGCTATGAAATTTGAGCTGCCTTCCAAGGTATAGTCAAGCCTCCACCCATGGAACTCCATCTGCCGATCCTGAAGTATGTATGCAAGTTCTACTTTCACCTGTAACCCAGAAACTCAAAACTTCGAAATCTACTCTAGAGAGCTAATTTTAAATCAGCGATATCTCCCTCATCCAAACTCCGATTCAGCCGATTTTTTTTTTGAATTTGGGTATATTTTCCCAAGGAATCCAAATATTTAGTTTTCTTATGAAAATTTTGCACAAAAATTTATAGAAATTCTCTACAAACTCTTGGCCCTAAAAACAATCTCGCTTTGATACCATATAGAAAAATTTGTATATTCACAGGCTCATGTAATCTACTAAAACAAGAGACAAGAATCTACTTCTACTCTTTACAGTGGAAGCCCATAAACATCAAGAAAAATTAATCAATAGAGGAAGAGAATCAAAGGCACATAACACAATAAATATCATGGGAAAGCCACATCTGAAAACCCCACTATTTATTTTATATTAATCCATAAAATCAAGATGAAATTACAATTCTTGTTTTCTCTAGAACAATCCCAACACTCAGCAAATTCAATCTCCAACTCATAAGCAAGCCTAAGGCCAAACCTTAGCCAATTCAAAAGCTCTCTAAGTCTTTATTCCAATGTGTAATTCTATGAAGGATATGTTGTATTTAAAGGGATATAAAGCCTCTAAAAATAGAACAATCCCTCAACGATGAGTTCCTGATTGCATGCACTGTCAGTGCAACTCAGAAAAATCTAAAACAATTAGTACATTGTCCCTCCACTCTAGTCTCAACTAGGTCATTCTCAGAATCAACATGCATGAGTTTCTGATGGTGGAATCTTCAATTAACTAGAGAAGCACTAATTAGGTTACTAGTGTACCAATTGACTGCTTACTCACTATTAGTTGTTGAAACTGATTGGAAATAATTTAACTGGACTTAACTCAATAAACCGAGTTAGATAATTACAACTCATTCATAACTCATCCTTAAATCCTATAATTTAGGGACAACATATACATGTATTCTAAAAGACCTCCAATTTGAATTTCCTAAATTAATTAAGTTAATTAAACTTAATTAATTATTTTCAAATTGTTGTGAGCAAATAATTCTATTTTAATTCACTCTTTAATTCAAGGACAAATGAAACTGAAATTTCTTGTTGCCATTTCTCAACGCTCCCTCTCAAGAAGAAATGGATTATCCACTACCTCGATCCTGTCTATGTGAAACTCAAATTTACATCTTGGTAATGCCTTTCTCAAGATGTCAACATCTTGCTCCTCCGTGGGAATGGAATATAACAACATGATCCACCTCAATACACAATATTTGAGATGATGATACCATGTATATATATATGCTTGGACTGATCATGAAAAACTAGATTTTCAGAGAGTTTGATAGAACTCTAATCATCACAATAAATCATTGTCAGATCCATCTGCTGACCAAACAAACCAACCATGATCTTGCTCATCCATATAATGCACATGATACTTCACTTGAAGCCATGTACTATTCCTCTGTCGAACTGAGTGCAACCGATCTCTGTTTCATGTTGTACCAAGAAATTGTAACTGACCCAATACTAAATATTAATCCTGATGTGCTCTTCTTGTTAGATGGAATCCCCACCAAATTTGCATTGGTGAAGCCTTGAAGCTTCACTCCCTCTATCAATTTGTACCACAACCCAAACTGAGTAGTGCCTCTGAGGTATCGTAACATATGCTTTGTCACCTTCCAATATAGCTTGGTAGGCCTAACCATCGCTTGACTAAGATGGTTAACTGCATAACACATATCTGGTCATGTGTTCACCAAATACATGAGTGAACCCACAAGCTTCCTATAAACACTGGCTTCCACTACTTCTCCTGAAGCTGCATCCTCCTTCCTCTACCAGATAGAGGAGTCTCCATGAGTTTACTACTCTCCATGCAAAATCTCCTGAGTATCTCGTTCGCATACTTTCCTTGAGATAAAAACAACTCCCCATCTCTCTGCCATACCTACATGCCAAGACAGTAATGCATGAGCCCATGCCCTTCATCTTAAACTCTCTTGCAAGGTCCTCCTTACAAGATTTGATGTGCTTCTCATCACTTGTCAGTATGAGATCATCTACATAAAGTATAATGATCAAAATCTTACATTCAACCGCTATGTGATAGACGTTTGTATCCGCTTCACTCTGCATGAAACCCAACCCAGTGAAGTAGTTATCCATCCTCGTGTACCAAGCACGGGGTGCTTTCTTCAACCAATACAATGCTCTCTTGAGTCGGCACACATGCGAATCATGGTCCAAGGTTTAAAAACATTTTGGGCTACTCTATGTACACCTCTTCATTAATCATGCCATTGAGGAAGGAAGTATTCACATCCATCTTATCGATCTTCCAACTCATCTGTGCAGATTGTGCCAAAATAGATCTGATTGATGAGTACCTTGCAATAGGAGCAAAGGTCTCATCATAGTCAATCCCCTCTACCTGTGAAAATCCATGCGTCACAAATATAGCCTTATGCCTCTCCACACTACCATCTGTAGTTTTCTTTACCTTGTAAATCCAACGAGAGCTCACAACTGACTTGTCCTCCGTCTCGGGACAACATCCCAAACACTGTTTCAAATGATGGAGTCATACTCCTTCACCATCGCATCAAACCAAACTGGTTTTTGCATTGCTTCCTTAAAGGAAGATGGCTCTGTCATAACACATGAACCCATAAGTGCCATGTATCCAATGTACCTCTCTAGTGATCTCCTCTATTAGTGCTGAGAAGAGGGTGCTCCCACATTCTCCCGTGCATCATCCAATAATTTGTCAGCGTCTCTAGTGCACTTTCTTCCCTCTCTGGAAGAATCTTCTTGAGTGGATGTCTCCACTCCCAAAACCTCTTCATGTGGCTGGTCCACATAATCTAAGGCTCCTTAACCTTAGGAAATAAAAATTCCTCCTCTGCATGTAGCTCAAGCTCCCTCTCAAGGGATACTCACAAGACCTTCTCCTCATCAAACTTGAAATCCCTATGAACTAGTGTCATCTGACTCGTTTGCATGTACACCCAATAATTGTGGGGAGTATCAGTGTACCCCAAAAAGATCCCCAACTCTTCTATTGGATCAAGCTTCTTTCGTGCATCTTTCGTCACATGGCAATAAATCAATGACCCAAAAATCTTGAAGTGACCAACAACTAGCCTCTTACCGGAATAAACTTCCTTTAGTGTTTTACTGTCAAGTATCCAATGTGGACCACAATTTTGAACATAAACCGTTGTGTTGCATGCCTCAGCCCACAAGTTTAGTGGTAGGCCCTAATCATACAACATCACCCTTGTTGCCCCTACTGTGCTCCTATTCTTCCTCTCGACAACCCCATTCTATTGAGGGTTATGACGTGTCATCAACTCTCTATTAATTCCTTCCGCTACATAGAATTTCTTAAACTCATTGGAGACATATTCTCCAACGATATCACTCTGTCAAGCTTTAACATTATTGCCTAACTATTTCTTGACCAATGATTTGAATTCAAAAAACTTTGTGAATGTTTCATCCTTTCTCTGTATGAAAAATTTCCAACATTTACAAGAATATTCATCTACAAACATAATACATGTGTTTGGCAATGGATATTGTTGAGAATGGTCCACACACATCTGAATCGAATCTCTCTAGAATAGACTCTACTTGACTGTATCTATCTCCAAAGGAAGACTTGGTGTATTTTCCCAAAGTAAAACCATTGCATGTATTAACTTTCTCAAGCATACCTTTGGGAAGACAAATAGAGATTTGCTACAAGATATTCAAAGCCCCATGATGTAAGTGGCCCAATCGCCTGTGCCACACGCCGATGTCTCGACTTAACATATTTTCCACTTTTTAATTCAAAGCAGCACAATCCTCTACTTCTATCTTATAGAAGTTCTGAATTTCAATCCCTATATTCTTTACATAACCCTTGGCTATGTGTCAAAGGAATGCCTTTCCTTTCGAAAATATCACATCATACCCTCTATCCTCAAGCATGGAAATGGATACCAAGTTATTCATCAGTCTAGGTACATGCATAAAATTCTTCAAGGTGAGTGGAGCCACATGCTCCCTCTAAAAAGTAATAGTGCCCACAACAACAACACTATACCTACCATTGTCACCCATCTCGATATGCATCTTGAGATCTTTGTCCTCCAATTCACTGAATAATGCTTTATCACTAGTCATGTGGAAAGAAGCTCCATTATCTAAGTACCAAACACTTCCCATCATTGAAGACATCATGCATGAAATGAGGGAAAAGTCCAATTTGAATTGGAAGGCCAAAGCCTCACCCACCACTCCTCTTGAGGACTTTTCCTTGGACTTCTTCAATGGACAATTTGTAGCAAAGTGACCTATCTTGTGACAATGAAAGCATTTAACTTTTGTCATGTCCTTCTTCTTCTGATCTGGAATGATAAATTTTATGTTTCTCCTTCCTTGCCTTAATCGCCAAGGCACAATTCTCTTCATCATCATTCTCTGATGAAGAGTCATCCCTAGTGTTCCTCTTGATCTCATCCTACATCAAATCCAACCATAGTTGTTCCCAATCTGACAACTTCTCCCAACCATTGACAGAGTCTTGATAACTATGCAAACTCTTTAGGAGTCTAAGAAGAGAAACGCTCACCATATCCTCCTTGGAAAATGAGATTCCAACACTTCCAACTTCATCCCGACATTGAGTGAACTTTGTCAAGTACTTTGGAATTGTCTCACCTTTCTCCATCTTGATTTTACAAAGTTTATCCTTCAGAGCAAACTTCCTTTGATCACTGCTATTCTGATACAAGTCCATCAATGTTTTCCACATAGCATGTGAAGTTTCCTTTCCATGGAGACTCGATACAATGTGGTCTCAAACTCCCTCAAGGATTATCCGCCTTGCCTTCGCCACACACTTCTTCCATTTGGCCAAGTTCTGTGCATCCGTCGATGATGGCTTGGGGACTTCTTGATCAATGAATTCCTTCAAGCCATTTTCTTCTAGCACATCCTCCATATTGTCCCTCTAGGCTCTTAAATCTGAGCTACCTTCCAAGGCATACCCAAGCCTCAACCCATGGAATTCCATCTTTTGATCCTGAAGCATGTATGAAAATTCAACTTTCGCCTATAACCGAGAAACTCAAAAATTCGAAATCTCCTCTAGGGTGCTCATTTTAAGTCAGCAATACCCCCCTCATTTGAACTCTGATTCACCAATTTTTTTTTTTAATTTGAGTATATTTTCTCAAGGAATCCAAATACTGCAATTTGTTTGTGAAAATTTTGTACAAAAATTCTTAGAACTTATCTGCAAACTCTCGGCCCAAAAAACAATCTTTCTCTGGTACCATTTACAAAAACATGTATATTCATAAGCTCATGTACTCTGCTAAAATAAGAGACAAGAATCTACTTCTACTTTATACAGCGGAAGTCCATAAACATTGAGCCAACAATAATCAATAGAGGAAGAGAATCAAAGGCACATAAGACAATAAATATCCAGGGAAATCCACAACTCAAAACCCCACTATTTGTTTTGTATTAATCCAAAAACTCAAGATGAAATTACAATGCTTGTTCTCTCTAGAACAATCCCAACACTCGGTAAATTCAATCTCCAACTCATAAGCAAGCTCGAGGCAAAATCTTAGCCTCTTCACAAGCTCTCCAAGTCTCTATTCCAATGTGTAATTGCTATGAAGAATAGCTTGTATTTAAAGAGAAATAAAGCCTCTAAAAATAGAGCAATCCCTCAAGGGTCAGTTCGTGATTGCATGCACTATTAGTTCAACTCAGAAAAATCTAAAACAATTAGTACATTGTCCCTACACTCTAGTCTCAACTAGGTCTTTCTCATAGTCAACATGCATGCTTTTTTTATGGTGGAATCTCTAGTTAACTAGAGTAGCACTAATTAGGTCACTAGTGTCCCAACTCACTGTTTACTCACTATTAGTTCCTGAAACTGATTAGAACTAATTTAACTGGACTTAACTCAATAAACCAAGTTAACTAATTACAACTCATTCGTAACTCATCCTTAACTCCTATAAGTTAGGGAGAGCATATACATGTCTTGTAAAAGACTTCCAATTCGAATTTCGTAAATTAATTAAGTTAGTTAAACTTAATTAATTATTTTCAAATTGCTATGAGAAAAGAATTCTATTTTAATTCAAAGTTTAATTCAAGGACAAATTAAACTTGAA
>APFE030785780.1:135091-145122 GCA_000404065.3 Pinus taeda
TGGATGTTTAAAGTAATGTGTATTATAAAATAGGTATTTACGCCATAAGGCATGGCATTTCTCTCTCGGAAAAATTCCCTTAAGTTTCCGCTCTACATTGTTGAACACCTTTGGATTGAATGCTAGACCATTCAAAAATCCTTGACCGTAAGATCTCTCCACCAACTCCACTTAACTATCAACCAACTCCGTCCGATGTGTTCAATTCCAACTTACTCTTACATAACTGTCAACCGACTCCGTAGGTTTCTATTAAGAGAAATGTTATCAAAATTGTTCATACACAGATTTTCGATGACCGCTCTCTACTTATTCAACTTGTATTTAACATAATGCGATTATTATTATCATTCAATTTGTAGTTGTATTTAGTAAGATGCGGTTAGTACTTATGGTATCAATAGCTTGATTTTATTTTTGTTGCATGAACTCTAGGTTGTCTGTGTGAAACAAGAGACCAGCGGAAAACAGGGCGGTGGTCCCCGAGATGCTTTGAATTAAACGCTTACTCCAAAAGAAAAAAGGAAGTGCCAAAGTGGGGATGCAGCAAAGGACGAGGGTAACAGGGTGGAACAGGGTGGAGGTCCCCGAGGTGCTTTGAATTAAACGCATACTCCAAAAGAAAAAGGGAAGTGCCAAAGTGGGGATGCAGCAAAGGACGAGGGTAGGAGTCTCACTCGTTTATTTAATGAAAATTCTAGTGTAAAAAAGCCTCTTTACACATTAAATGTTTACACATATCAGATTAAAGGGCTAACCAACTTGCCATAGGGCATTAAATGCCCTAGTACATGCAAGCTATATAACAAAATAACACATAGTCTTTATTTTTAATTTATGTAGCCACTGAGGCTGTGTGTTATTTTGTTATATAGCCTGCATGTACCAGGGTATTTAATGCCCTATGGCACGATGATTAGCCCTTGCCACCATGCTTTATTATACATTTAATGAGTTTAAATCCCTATTCAATTTATAGTTCGTTTTAGACTGGGCGATAAAAACGAATGGGTGTTTCTCTCTTGTCCATATCTCAGTAAGTCACAATCTTTGTCATTAGATCAGTTCACTTCCCCAATCCTCAGTTGGTGTATCCCTTTCAATCTATCTGTTTCAATAGATATATATAATAATCTATTCTATCTTATATATATATATATATATATATTATTTATATTATATATTATGTCAAGGTTTCTTTGTTGCAGGCGTGGATTATGCCAGAACCTTAGAGATTACTTGCTTGGCATATGGGAAAAAGAATGCTTTTATATTTTTTTTAAAGAGCTTTTGCGTTTGTTTTCAACAAGTTTTTGTGTTTCTACTCTCACTGAAAAAAATTGTCCAACTTTTGCGCAGTTCAACAGGAAGTTTAGTAAAACTTTTTCTTTTCTTTCCAAATTAATTATTGTAACTGATTATTGTAATAGGCCACAACTGATCAGATTATGGGGGCATAAGTCAAGAACACTCACTAGCATAAGATCCAACTATATCAGGTTGTAAAAGCAAGCCAACTCCTGCACTAACACATGTTTGAAGTGGCTCACCATGGTCCAGGAAGTTTATTTAAACTTTTTCTTTCTTTCCAAATTAATTAATGTAACTAATTATTATAATAGGCCACAACTGATGAGATTATGGGCGCATAAGTCAAGAACACTCACTAGCATAAGATCCAACTATATCAGGTTGTGAAAGCTAGCCAACTCCTACACTAATACACATTTGAAGTGGCTCACCATGGACCAAGTTCAGCAAAAGTTTCCCCATCTCACAGAGGCTCTCAATGCAATGGGGACCATTCCTTCCAAGGGGCAAGAATTGATCTAGGTGGATGTTGGTGGCCACCCACTTATTCCACTTGGATCTCCACGACTATCTCTTCCAGTTTTTCAAGTTCCTTAACTGTAGCACAGTTTACTATTTTTGAAAGGTTTTCACATCCTAAACTTCCGGAACCATTTTGAGGCCACAAATGATTTTTTTTGGGAAATCAGGTGCCAACATGGGTCCTCGCTTGATGTTTTCCACTCAAAAGTTGTATTTCTCATATAGATATTTCTAACAAGGTATTGTGAATCTCAAACAGAGATCATATGCCAAAGTTACGCCCTTGGCACATAGTTTTGGCGCTTCATCTCCTAAGGTTAGTTTTTTGGATGTTTAGGGTTTTCCATTATTTATCAATAATAAATAAACATTCTAGCCAATTCTTTTCTCAGAGATAAGCTACAATCGCCCAAGATAGTCATATTTCCATTCTGTTTGTAAGCATATTTCAGTATTTAATATTAATGAAATGAAGTGTTATTTCTTCTACATCTCTATATTTATGGTTATATATGTAATCTGTTGCATTCGTGTTTAAGTTCAAATCAATGGGAATTTCATTTCTATGAGGATGTTTTTCTATACTTTGATTTTTTGTCTATAATAACATGTTTTCAATGAAATAAAAAGATATTTGAATCCCTTTTTGTTTTCTTATGAGAAAATCAAAATACTCTCTATTTGTACTCTATGATTTACTCCTAAATTAATCAATTTAATATGTTAGTTCATTCCAGTCATATTGACTACAAATAATACATGTGAATGGAGGATGTTCACTAATTCTAGAGCCATTAATAAGATAACTATCAAGTATTGATCTCCCTTGCCAATAATGGAGAGCATTATGGACAATTTGAGTAGATTGCATATCTTAATAATATCGACTTGAAGAGCGGTTATCATCAATTATGGATCAACGAACACGATGAGTGGAAAATTGCATTCAATATGAAGGATGGATTGTTTGAATTGTTGGTTATCCCATTTAGGTTGAGTAATGATGCTAGCATATTCATGAGGCTCATGAATAAGGTCTTCAAACCATCCATGGGAAAATTTGTTGTAGTGCACCTAAACGACATTTTAATTTTCAGCAAAAACAAAGAAGAGAAATTGGAATAAGGAAAATGTTGCAATGGTTGAAGCAATATGAGTTATTGATCTACTTGGAGAATTGTACATTCATGCAAGATGAGTTAGCGTACATGGTATTTGTGATTTCTAAGGGAGGTTTGAAGATGGATTCTGAAAAGATGAAGGTTATTTTGGATTGGCCAACACCTCAATCTCCTTATGAGGTGGGGAGTTTTCATGGATTGGCAAGATTCTACTAAAAATTCATTAAGAATTTTATCCAAAATTGTGTACGTCTTGTCGAATGCATGAAGAAAGGGAATTTTAAATGGATAGTATCAGCAGGAAAAAAAATCATATCTGAAAAGGAAGGTGATAAAGGAACATGTTTTGGCACTTCCAAACATTGATAAAGAATTCCAAGTAAATTATGATGCAAGCGGGACAACAATTGGTGCAATTTTAAGTCAAGAAGGTCAACTAATAGAATTCTTCAGTGACAAGATGAGTGAGGCCAAGAAGAAGTATTTTGTATATGATTAAGAATTGTATTCTATTGTGCATGTATTGAAGAAGTGGAGATATTATTTTCCTCCCAAAGAATTTGTCATGTTTACTAATGACAAGGCATTAGAATCTATGATTTGAATCAAAGGCATTCTAAATGGGTTGAATTCATGTAGCGTTATACATTCGCTTTGAAGCATAGGTCTGGAACGTCAAACAAATTTTCTGATTCCTTGAGTAGGACAGTGTTATTTCTCCACACGTTGTTAGTAGAAGTGGTAGCTTTAGAAAGCATGAAGGAGGTATATCCAAAAGATGTTGATTTTGGAGCAGCTTGGAAGACTTTTAATGTACCTTAGAGCATGGACATAACCATGTTATTGGATCACCATAGCCAAGAAGGGTTTTGATTTAAAAATCAGTAATTGTGCATTCCTTAGATTTAATCTTGTTAAGGAGATACATGGTGGATGATTGGGTGGATATCTTGGTATGAATAAGACTACAATGTTTGTAAAATAAAGGTATTTTTAGCCTAACATCCATAAGGGTGTCACAAATTTTGTTGAATGTTGTAGAGTTTTCCAACTTACCAAAGGGAGAAGTCAAAATACAATGGTGTATATTCCATTGCTAGTACTAGAAAGGCCTTCGGAAGATGTGAGTGTGGAGTTTGTCTTTGGACTACCAAGGATGCAGAGGAAGGATGATTTAGTAATGGTTGTAGTAGTTAGGCCTTTAAAGATAACACATTTCATAACATGCAGTATGACAAGTGATGCTACCTAAGTGGTTTTTTTATTCTTCAAAGATGTAGTAAGGCTTCATGAGTTGCCCAAAACCATTATTCCAGACAAAGATACAAGATTTTTGGGTCACTTCTAGAGGAAACTAAGGAAGAAGATTTGATCTAAACTATTATACAATCCATTCTATAATCCACAAAGAGATGGATAAACTAAAGTAGAAAATATGAGTTTTTATAATTTGCTCAGAAGTTTTAGCGATAAAAATTCCAACCATTGGGATATGGCCTCAGCACAGGTAAATTTTGCATACAATCACTTGGTCAACAAATCCACTGGTAAGAGTCCATTTCAAATTGTTTATGGGTGATCATGGAAAGGTATTGTGGATTGGAGAGAATTTCCATATTTGGGGGAAAGGAAGAGTGCTAATGTAAGTGATTTTGTAAACAACTTACAGCTAATACACGAATAACTGAAAAAGTGATTGCAACAAAGTAATATCAAGTACAAGGAGAAGGGAGATTTGAAAGGAAGGGAAAAGGTCTTTTCTAAAGTAAAATTGCTAATGGTGCATATATGGAAAGAGATATTTCCGAGGGTAACTTCAACAAGTTAAAATATAAAAATATAGGCCCACGTAGAATTCTTCAAATTTTTTACTTTTGAAAATGCTTACAAGCTGGGGCTGATGAGATACTAGGATATCTCTCTAATATTGAATGTAGATGATCTATATGAGTTTCATTAAGGAGAATAAAATGAAGAGATATGTATGTCTATTGAGTGGAAGAAATAGTTATTGGTCCAACCTGTCGAGGAAGTGGAAGAAATCCTTGCCACCAAGTTTGGAAAGGAGGCTCGTCATAGGGAGTATCTGTAGTATTTGGTAAAATGGAGAAAAGGGGGGTTTGAATACGTATCATGAGTGACTGAGAAAGAGCTAGCATGCGTAGAAGGGACTTCAATCTCCTAAGGAGATAGCACATGAGTTAGTAGTTCATATTTTCTTACAAAGGGTTTTTGATGCATGGGCATCTTTGGCCTTGGGAAATTTTGATCAACCAAAATCATATTTCTATTGAGTTTTTAATAAGTGTTGTTAATCCCATATGTTTAAAGTTGTTGAAGACATATTCTTCTAGTAGTTGATACACTCAACTGGTAGTTGTTGCTACACCTGTAACTACATTTTATCAAAGATATGATTTCTGTTTATTTGTTAACGCTCCTAGGATCACGTGTTGATATTGTTGTTGCATGGATTTGTTGACACATCCAAAATTAACAGTAAATTAGTTGTGCTATTATATCACAAACACTACTAGACAATATTGTTGTTGCATGGATTTGTTGACACATCCGAAATCAACAATAAATTAGTTGTGCTATTATATCACAAACACTACTAGACAAACTACCTGAAGGAGACAAATTATAGAAAATATGAAAGCGTGAAGGCGCTTCTTTGTAAGTTATCCATATTATTCGCCACTAGTAAATGCTATCTCCTGCTAAGCTATATCCTTTAACCATGAAACAAAATACTATAACAACAACATAAAATATGTGAGTTTTCAAAAGTAAACCAACTAAAGGGAATGCTACAATTTGTTGAGGAAAATGTTAATATCTTAGTTAATTAATATTGATTAAATATAGTTAACATTATTAGTGTATTAGAACAATTAAATAATATATGTATGTTATTATTTAATTTTTTTCTTAATGTGTATTTTTTTTATTTATTAGAGTTTCTTATTTTATTATTATTAACTTTTTTCGTAATTTGTTGGGATTCTTCTATGTTCCATATTTCTTATTGAGAAGGGGAATTGACATGTGGATTCACATTCAAAATGTCATTAGAAAAGACCTATCAAACCTAACTTATTTATTATAAAATTATAAATTTACCCGTCATATTTTTATGTTAGATATTTATTTTTATTGTTATTAATATTTTTTTTATTTTATAAACGTTGTATTTAAAAAAATTAGTAATCTCTTTTTTTTTTAATTGAATCATTCTTTACTATAAAATGTCGTGTAAATGTCTCATTTAATTTATATTTATGGTATTGAATTTTTAATCTTATTTTTAATGTTGATAGTGTGAGATTGGTTTATAATAACCCTTTTGAATTCTTATTATGAATTAAAGTTTACAGCTTATCAACCATTTGTTTAGTTATATGATATAAATCAATAAATTTTGATATACACAATGTTTTTCAAATTCTTACTCCACCCTTAGATTGGACGAGTTTTTGATTAATTGCTCCGCTCCCCATCGAAGAGTGAAGAATGTGGCATATTCAAATACTTCGGTGGCCTATTCAAATACTTACGACTTTCACGCCTTCGAGTCACATAGAGATTCTAGAGGGTTCAAAATCTTGGTGACCGGAGGTTTTGTTCTGGTTGATTGCTCCTGTCGACTAGCGAAGTGAGAAAAATTGCCCTATTTAAATATTTCGGTCTTTGACGATTTCGAGCCTCGAATCTAAGAATGCAGTTAATAGTTAGACTTAATTCAAGGGCTTCGGAGAGAAATGATAGTATGATTTTAGTAATGGTAAAGCACTTATTTGACCATTTAAACTAATTCTTAAGATTTTTTAGCATTTAAATTTTATATTTAAACACAAAACATTTTCTAAATGATACACTAGATTAACTAGATTAACGAAGTGTATTATATTGAAATAAAAGTGAAAATTATGTTTCATTAACTGAGTGTATTATATTGAAATAAAAGTAAAAATTATTTATAAGAAAAGCTTCAGCGTAAATCACATGAGAAAGATCTTTGTCGACGCGTTTCGAACCAACCAGTGTGGTTCATCGTCAGGACAAGTTTATGAATGAAATAAAATTGGTTAATAATATATTTAAATTTGAAAAAATAAATTACCCACATTTCTATGAATTTAGAAAGTGAGTTTGTTATATGAAACCCTAAAATTTTTGATATGCACTTATGTCAAACCTTAAAATTTTCTACGAAATTCTTTATATATTCAAAATCTAATTTAAAGAAAAAACCAAAATTTCTTCACGGTACTCATGTCTGCTTGCATTGTAATTCTCCTCGGCTTGTCCAGTAAACTCAGGCTGATGACCTCTGCTTGCGTGATCCTTCTTTTCTGGTAGCAATTTTACTTTTACTGTTTTCGTCATTATCCTCTATTTTGGGATGGATGGGATCAGCTGTAGTGCTTGCAATTTCAGGGTTGTGAGTGCAATGAAGGTCTTCCTGCACAGTCCAAAGATCCTGAAAGCAAGAAGCAACAGTCTCTGAAATTTTTTCACGAGATATATGAATATGCATGGTCATGGTTGTTTTTTTTTGGATTATACAGGAATCTACAACTAAAGTAGCTTGGCAATTAGTGTAACACAGGAGCCCGCTTTTCTAACGAACTCCACCGCATTGTGATTACCAACTCACCTACCTAATAAAACTACTATAATTATCTTCTTCATTTATGTTATATAGGATCCATCCATTTCCAGTAAATTCCGTTAATTCACTCTAGAATTCTAATAAGATGATGACTAACGGTTTAGTGTAAGCGGAAATACATACAAGGAAAAATGTCGATGAGGACATCGGACACAGTTTCTTAGATGTTTCTCCAGAATTTTGACGTGCGAACTTCATTTTTAGGTATTTAGGTTTTTCCAGTTTAGGCTTCATCCTTGAAAATTAAGTTCCATTCAATACATGTTTGTTTTTTCCGTTAATATAAATTGACGTATATCATTATTTTTTATATGTAACCACCCACACGGCATTTAATATAAAGTCCCATAGGCCAATTAATGTATATCATTTAAAATCTATATTAATAATAAAAAAATAATGAATATAAATGTATTTAAATGTAAGTAGATTTAATTTTAGTGGTACAGAAATGTTTTTTTTTCTTCCTCTAAATTCAAAGTGGTTAACTAATAATTGTTTAATTTTATCTTACATTCAATTTTACGCTATTTAATAATGTTTAAACTCTTTACCAAATTTCTAACCAATAATATATTAAAAATCTTATTCAAATTAAATTAATAACTAATATATTTTCAATATCAATTTTATATAAATAATAATATTTTATTTTTTAAATAAATACGTTATTTTTTATTTGAAGTTCAAATATTTAAATATATATATATATATATATATTTATGTGAACATGGAAAAAAAATATTATATATTTGGAGTACTTATCTAATATTATATATATATATATATATATATATTTATTTATAAATTATATCATATATCTTTTTTGTAATTAGACCACTTAGATTTATTGAACCAAAATTTTCTATTAACATTTTTTTTTGTGTTAAATACAATGTGTTTGTTTAATTTGTTAAAAATTTTATTCGAATGTATATTTTAAATATATATAGACTAATATAGCTTTAACCAATTCTTTTTTATAAATCATATATAATATATACATAATTGGATTTAATATTTTAGAAAACATTTACATCGAGATGTTTTTATATTGCAAATTAAAATAGTTTTTTATATTTGATACATTTATATGTATATGTCAGTCTTAATTGTATTAAAATATGTTATTGATAACCCACATTGAATATTTTTTATATACAACATTGAAAAATTTTATTTTAACAAAAAAATTTCTATATATAAACATATATGAAGTTGATATGGACAAAAAAATACTTAACATAGATCTTCAAATTGTTCACTTAAATCTACTATTAAAATACTTTTGAAAAGTATAAGATTTAAACATTTTACTCGAACATTTTTTTACTTCTAATTACTTTATACTATATTCATTTTTTTTTATATTTTAGCTCACAATAATTTTCTATTCAGAGCATAATTTCTATTTTTATTTTAAAAAGGCAATTCTCAACTCAACTAGCTGACTGATGGACAAACTTACACATCCCCTCATAATGGGTTGTAGAATAAATCCCCTCATAATGGGTTGTAGAATAAGCCTTTGGGCTCCATAAATATAATTTAAAAAGATTGGAGATTGGTAAAATTGGGCACTTATAAAGAAATAATACATCAAATTCCCCACAATTCAAGGAAATTGATTCGATTTAGCACCTACAAATATAAAGGACCATATAGATAAAATATGTGTGGCATTGTGCAAACTCTTCATCATTATCATGTAACATTTTTTTATCATGCATTGTGTTGTTCTAATCATAATTCACATTGCTTTAATGATATAATGTACCTCTATACAACATCCATAATCTTTACCGATTATTTTATCAGCTAATTATTTTCTAATTAGCTTTTGTTGTCTAATTATATTGTATACCATAATATATAACATTACTTTGTTGACATCAAATCATGTGCAAACGAGAGATGTGGAAAAGAAGGGCATTACAGGAAATAGGAAATATTATAGGTCCATAATTATAGTGAAATGGAAGGGTTTTGATGATGCTTTTTTTATAGAAGAAAAAACCTCTTAGGTTTGTAATTAGATTTTTAAGTACACATATAGATCTTGAAGCATGATTGGTTGATTCATGGGAAACTTTTCATGTCAATCCATAGAGTAGTTTTGCAAGAATGAAAGATATGAATTATAAGATGAGAAAAAATTAATTTGAAATCCATCGGAAAGAGGATTAAAAAACTCCTCACGGTTGTGAATATCCCAAAACTGGAAATAAAATTGATTTCTAAAAGTAAGATGTGTGTAGGTTTTAACCCCGTACGGAAATTACCTGCATACGAATTCTAAATCACAGGAAAAATAAAAATGTGAGAGTATTACACATAAAACACATATACACAGAGATTTCCCACTGGATCTCAAAACCGAGACTACCAGCTTGATTTTT
>APFE030785780.1:151888-176073 GCA_000404065.3 Pinus taeda
CATGGACCGAAAACCATCGCGTCCAAAAAACATGTGCGAAAATCATGCACAAAACCATAGGTGGGTCCGCCCAACCTAACATAGGGTCCAAAACCAAAATTTTCTGGGGTTAAGGGTACCCCTCAAACCCCCTGTTAACTATGTGGAAAGAATATAACACAACCCAACAATGTGTGATGTAGGTGTAAAATTAGTGTTTTCTAAAGATACTTGCAACATGGTTCAATGATTAATAGTATCATTTAGGAGTGTGGATTTGAACTCTATAAAAGATACTGACAAACACTTTGAGTGATGGGTGCAACACTTCCATGAGGTTGGGGATCTAGTGGATTAAATCTGTTTAGTGCTAGATGGGTATTTAAGAATTCTAGTGCATAAAGAAAAGTGGAGAAATACAAATATTGGTTAATAGAAAATGGTTATTCCTGGTAATGCGAATTGACTTTGCAAAACTTTTTTCCTTTCATCTTTATAGATATTTTTTATTTTTAAGTAACATAGATGGAAATGATGAAAACTATACTACCCATGGTTAAATCGGTTTGAAAAATAATTTTATGATTCTATAAGTTTGAAATGTGGCTAAAAATATGAAAAGTAAAATTGAATATTTTATCAGATTGAAAATATTTATTTATATTAATAAATTAATGTCTTTTACTTATTCTTATTTTAAGAAATACAATACGAGCCTTCATGTGAGTAGTTCATGTGAGTAGTTAGACTCCCAACTATTAGGAAATAGTTAGAATAATTTATGGTACAAGAAAGGGCAAAAATAGAAAAATAGAGAAATCCTCCATTTTGGAAAGGGGAATGACCTTTTCTTTTTTTTCCCACGAGAGCTATCATGACTAGAGATATATGTCATGGGTAGAAGATAGTTTAAGAAAAATATTGTGGATGATAAAGGTAATTGGAATTTTAAAACAAGGTACTAGCGAGAGATAAGTATTAGACCTATGCAAATAAATAATTTAGACCAGATCTAGCACGATATTTCTTGGGCTTGAGGAGGTGAATTTATGAAATATTTATGGTTGGTTTCTTAGAAGTAAAAGAGCCTATAGCTCAGGAAGTACTATTGGGATCAGATTTCAATAGTTGGGATGGACATGGTAGCATCTATTGTATTTCTAGAAATTTTAGATAAGTATTTGAGTTATTTGTGTTTCTATGCTAAGTATATTAGGTTTTAGGAGCATTTTATGATTGAAGTACGAAAATGGAAGAGAATATTCATAGAAATATTCGGTTTATTTGTGTTAGAATGGGTATTATTAAAGTTGCTACATATGAATGAGTTTGGGTCAATATGGTTATGATTAATACTCTCTATGAAAAATATAGACATATATGTGTGTGTATTGAGTAGGGCTGGAAAAATGGAGAAGTGCTACACAAGGAACCCTCAGGCTAATATATGAACTATGTAGAGCCTGGGTATATATCTATTGTGGAAAAATGAATGAGGAAACCAAAATCCACGAGCCCCAACATTGATTGCTCTTTGTACAAGAAGAAATTCAATACTTTAAGATATAATAAAAAAGGCCTTGGTTGTATTGTGTTTAACCTAGAATATATATATATATGTGTGTGTCAGGCTACGCACATATATATATATATATACACACACACACGAAGGAACATATTCTTAGAACCATAGTTGTATCTAAATGTTACATCAAACAAGTCGTAAATGAAGTATGTATTAGGGCTTGAGAGAAGGTTGGCACAAATATGGTTTGTAGGAAAAAAAAGAGTTGCACACCGACCTATGAATGCATACAGTCCTTGTTCATATTTAATAGTGGCCTTGCATGAACTACATGTAGAAATTCAGTAATAGGAGTATATAGGGTTATTGTAATGAACCCCATTTGACACATATAGTTTCCTTTAATAATGATCATTGAGAAAAAAACCCATATCACTAGCTCGTAATTCTAAACTCAAGGGTGTAATGAAACCAAATCACAAATAGAAGAAAACATAGATCAACAACTTGAAAGTAATCCTCCTCGAGGGGAAACCTCATTTTACATCACATGAAAGAAAAATTTTTGGATGATTCAAAAGATAAGAACACCTCTATATATATATGTCTCTAATGGGTCAAAGTATAATTATGGTCTATATAATAATAATGTAAGGGCTCAATAATAGCAATAATATGGAAGCTAGATTTCTATAATAATAACCTAACAAGGTATTTTCTAATTTCTTACTTTATTTCTCTAAAAATAATCTTACCTTCAAATTAGTATTTTACTTATGTAAAATGTCCATACCTGACTAATATCAACATATATATTTGAGTAGATCCTATGCATAGTCATTAATCCCTATTTATACAGAGCTTCCATAGAGCTCCATAAAATTTTCGTTTTCGGTTCCTCAAGGTTATCTATTTATAATATTTATATTTAAAGCTATATTTTTGTATATTTTTGTATCGTAGACCTTGACTTTCCTACTTCAAGAGTTCCAAAGTTGATATAGATTTCGTGCCTCATTATCGTTGGGGGCCGGGGCTCTTTAAAATCTGTACGCTACCACATTGTTGTATTTACAGGCTCTGTATATATTTCGTCATTCCAATCATTCCGAACTAGTGTTATAAATAATAAGTTCCACGATAGACATATGGTTGATTTAGTTATGTTCACTCTAGCAGCGTAGATATGTATGTGGGATTGTCTTAATATAATGTAATTATTGTTAATGTGTATAAGTTATTCTATGTGGAAAGTTATGAATCATATTTACAGCGTGATTTCCATCCTTGGTTTACATACATTGGACCAATAGTCCTTGAATGCCTTGGTTCACGCGCTTCACTACACAGTTGGTAGTGAGGAATTTTCGCCACCTCACAGTGACCATATGGGTTTGACATGACGTTCTGAAAATCATCACCGATGATTGCAGTTTCCTGTTTAAATCCAATTGTGAAAGGGTATAGGTTACGTTCGCATAATGTGAAACCCTATTTTCCCTTTAGCGCCCTTCGTGTATAGAATCTCTCTCCGCCTTGGTGTCTTTTTATGGAATTTCCTTGGTGTCTCTGCAAAAATAGAAGGGCGACCTTTGTCATGCCATTTATTTCCATCTATTGTGCACAAACATGTACAAGTATAACCTTAACTTGGTTTTGTTAATAACCTGCTTCATACCCTTATGGTTCTGTTGAATTCCTATTTTCCTAGCTTTGAAACAAGTTATTTTACATTTAGACTGATTTACCATCTATGCGTATGGAGGTAACCGACCTTGGCTTTGGGTTTCAGAAATCTAAGATATTAGGGTTTCCAAAATTGGACCCCTTATAGGTACAGTGCTCTTGATTGATTATTCTATTTCTTTTCCATTTCAAGCATCTTAGGTTATTTTGGTTAATGGAACTTTTCCAGATTGTCTTTTATTAGTCCCTTCCCTCAGGCATGGACTATAGTAATCAAACACGAAGGAGATAACATTATTTGAGCTGCTTTTACTTCGGGTTTATTAGTGATAAACAAAGTTCTTAGAAACATATTAATATATCGTGTTATTTGGCCTCTTCCCGAGGACCGAAGCTGGATCGAAGCTAAAACAATAGGTTATTTTTGTTTGTGTGATATTTTGAAACTTGTAAATCCTACCACCTAAACTAATGTTAGTACTATGTGAGGAAATTAAATGTTAGCTCAAACGCTCAGGAACATGCCGGTATATATGAACATATAAGCATCCACAGGTTCCTGGCTACCCGGCTACATGGCTACCCACATGGCTACTTCACCGCACATCTATATTGCATGTGAGCATGTGAGCGCTGCTACTTCTGCTACCTTCAAATCCAGATAGGAGGGCCTCAAGAATACAAACAGCATGGCCAAAAGAAATAGTGTGCACCAGCAACACAAGTTGCTGAGAAAGCACCACCACCAGCAGCACAAGTCGCAGAGAAAGCACCACCACCTGAGTAATCACCAGCAACACACCCTTGGGTGACTTTTCTGCCTATTGACTGACTCCCCTGCATTGAAGTTGATTAGCTTTATGCTTAGCTACATTTTCTCTTCTAGCCAGATAGTGAAGAAAGAAGGGAGGTCTCCATCCTTTTTACTCATCAGTAAATAAGTGTCGAGAGCTTGCTTGCTATTGAGCTACGGAGATTCATTCCTCAGAAAAGAAAGAGTCTCCGTTATCTATGAAATTCTGTTATTAGCTTATTCAAAGGTCATTCTCCCTTCTCAAGGAAGTGAGCCACTCATCTAAGCCAGCAGATTCTAATTCTGTTGTGCCAGTGCGCAAGCATGCTTAGATTGCGATGTGAAATCTTTGATCTGCCTATCATTGTCCATTAAGGGCTGACGCCGCTAAGCAAGAGGACCATTACTGATATTGACTGACCTGTTGAGAGGATAGCAGCAGGAGAAAGAAAAAAAGAAGTAGAGTTAGGTTATGTTCGTTTGTGTAAGAATCTCCCTGCGATGTGAAATCTTTGGTGGTCTGCCTATCATTGTCCATTAAGGGCTGACTTCGCTAAGCAAGAGGACCACTACTAATATTGACTGACCTGTTGAGAGGAGAGCAGCAGGAGAAAAAAAAAATAAGTAGAGTTAGGTTATGTTCGTTTGTGTAAGCATCTCCTTCGAACCCTCAGTCAATTCGTCTTCTCATTCCGCGTATGATTCTTATCCAATTGCTTCTTCTGATAACTCGTATGAAATGAATTCGGCTGGAGATAGGCATTCATAGGCATTCAGATTCATTGCCTGAATGGCTCTGCACCGGGAGCCACCACTGCGTGAATGGCTCTGCGCCGGGAGCCACCACTGCGTGAATGGCTCTGCAACCCTTGATCCATCCTTCGATCCAGACATGGTAGATAACTCGACTCAGCATACCTTCGATCAAGAGGAACCCGCCACGGGTAAAGCCTCCCAATCCCAACTCTCTGCAATCGAAAAATTGCTTCCATCATTGCAATTCCATGACATTAGTATAATTTCATCATTGCCAAAAGCTCAAACTCGATGGCAGATACTCTGCTTTACCTTTCAATCCTTTCTTTGAGCTTTGTCAAAGAACCGCTCGTTGTCCATTTCAGCCACCTGCAACATTGTCTCATCGTCCTGTGCGTGGATGCTCCCCCTACTGAAAAACGCAGATAATGCAGTTTCTTCGCCACTCCATGCACTGCTCCCAGTGCGCCACAATGCCCCTAATTCCAAACGCACAGGAACTACCATGACCTTGCAAGCCTCCAATTCCTTCAACAACTTCTGTAAGGAAAGCTAAGAAAAGAGCATTGAAGTCACTAGCATGGACAGATATTTGAACAACCTCATCTAGCTAGAGGTGGACAGAATGTGTCAAGAAACCAGATACTTCATTTCGATTAAATGAATTTGAAAGATGGTTTACATGATAGTTTTAAGTGAGCTTTGATCTTACAGCGAATGTAAGGTGACACTTGGTATTCATGCGGTAGCATGAAGTCCCGCTGCAGCTACTTTTATATTTTTATATATTCTAATTGTTATATTATTTTATTAATAAATTTTTATATAACTTTTAAATTATTAGTTTTTTTTTTTATTACCACTTGGTAGCCTGTTTATTACCACGCCCAATATTGTTATCTTCTATATTTTTGGAATACATATTTCTGCAAAACCTGGAATCGAGCTCATCATCGAGGTCAGCGTTTACAAATTGAACCATTTTATCTGTTTTTGTCCTAATTACAGCAAAATACCCATTTTTTTGTGAGGTTCGAATGCACTATTAAAGTAGAATAAGCAGAAAATGGGGAAAAATAGGTTTGGGAATGCAAGGGCTTAATTGGGCTTGAATGGACTTCTGGTGGCTCTGATTTATCTGTGCTTATCTGGAATTTGAGAATTTTGTTGCGCTCAGGGGCTGGAGCAAACCTTCTACCTTGCAACGCAAGCACCTCTTCAAGGATCGTGTAATAATATATTTATGTACAATATGCAATTTTCAATTCTATTATTCCCAGTCCTTGCATGACCCACCAAATTCCTACCTAGATTTGGCGGGTGGCGAACCTGTAATTGGAAGAGGGGGTTATCGGCTAGCGTGATTCAAACCCTGTACAAGTCTGTCCTCTAATTTTTTTTTAATACGTTTTTGACTCCACAATTTTTTATTTCTCTGTTCAATTTTTATACGTGTATATATGGGTTTTGTTTTTATTTGTTTAGTTACTTTGCTTTTTCTTCTTTTAATTTGTTAGAAGGCTTGGTCTTTTGGTTCCCAATTAGCGTTTTGGGTTGTAGGCACTCTTCTAAAATCGGCTTTAATTAGATCTGGATGTTAGCTTTATTATATGCATATCTCCTGAAATTTTAAAAAATTTCTCCAGCTTAAGATTTCTTTGTTTTTTCAAATTGCCTTTTTTCTCTGGTGATGCCTTTAGTTTCATTTTATGCGTTAGCTCTATAGCTTATAGGAGATGCTTTGGCACTCCTATGGCACTACAGGAATGTATCTCTTCCATCAAATGCTTCCAGAACTTGCATATGGACTAATCTGCTAATTGGCCACATCATCAGGAAACATGTTCTTTGTAACGATTTAACCTCTAGCTCTCTCAGAAGGTTACCTACTTGATTTATCACTCGATACATATTCAATTTGATATTTGTTATATGGTTTCCTATTTTTGTGATCAGGTAACATTACGCTTCAGAATTTTTTTCCTTCTATCTGCATCCATTGTGTATTTAATAGATTGTGAGTTCTTCATTGGATTTCAAACCTAGCTAGACTGCGCAGCCATATTCTGAATGTGTTTCTTGACTAATTATTTTCATTTGATTCAATCATTGCTGGGTAACATTACCTTGGATGGTTTATTGTTTGGTTTATCAGGGTTATGTGGCTACTGCAGATATGTTCCCAGTTTACTTTGAGAACTATATGAAACCGTTTACTGGAAGCCTTGTTATGTTACAGATTTATGGACAATGACTGTCCCTATGGAGAATTCGCCTACTCAGATGGGAAAGGATGTAGTTCAATGCCGCTATAATAAGGTATGATTCCTATCTTTTAATTTTTATTAGGGTGCAGTCTTTTGTGGTCCACCTTGCTTTTCAATGCATGTGGTCTTATACGATCTGATATTTGCGTTCTACTGCATTCTCAACATTAGATCGGTTAGATATATAAAATGCAGTGGCGAGGTTTGTACTTTTAATTCATTGCATATTCTATGCTGATTAATTTCCAGGCCATTGAATTGGAACAAAGGTTGAGAAATTCAATCCACGCAAAGACCCCATCTGATCCCAATATCTGGGGTCAGATGCGTGAGAACTATGAATCTATAATACTTAAAGATCATGATTTTTCCGAAGCATGTGAAATTGAGCATGCATTTTGGCACTTTCATTATAAGCGAATTGAGGAGTTCATAGCTCGAATGTGAAGTAATGCAATGGCAACTAATAGTAACAATCCATCACAGGGAGGCAAAAGTGTTGTGAGGCAAGGTCAAATTCATAAAATCCGATCTGTTTTCAAAAGTTTTCTTTCTAAGGAAACTGGATTTTATCATGAGTTAATTTTAAAGATCAAAGCCAGATACAAATTTCCGGTTGATTACTTTTCTCATCAAGGTGAAGATTATTAGGGATCAATAGAAGATAAAACCAAGTCTGTGGATTTGAGGAAAGCTCAAGTTTCTTGTCATCGTTGTTTGATATACTTGGGTTATCTTGCCCGCTACAAGGAACTTTATGGAGAAGGGGAATCTTCAGGCCGTGATTTTTCAGTAGGAGCAAGCTACTATGTGCAGTCTACCTCACTTTGGCCATCAAGTGGAAATCCCCATCATCATGTTTGATCTCAATTTGTGGGTCTGTTCTTGTTAGTCTTTCTTAGTTTATCTGAATCTACCTCCAAAGTGAGCAAACTAAAGTATTAATTTGTTGTGGAAAGTAACTGGATGTATTATTGTTATATTGCTGCAACACCTTTGTATTATTAAATCATATTGATATCAGGGGAGAAGATGTTTTTATTCTGGCATTTTCTCTTATTAGCAAGCCAAGCTATGAGAATATTACCAAAAAGGTTTGTTTTATGTGGATTGTGCTTTATGCAATCTTATTTCCTCTTTGGGTTCTGTCTAAAATAACTTCTGAGAAGACACATTTTTTCCACCCAAACAAATATAATATCTTGAAAGTTTGATGTGAGGATGTCTTGTTTACTAGAATGGTTGTCTAACATCAGTTTCACAATGGCTATGCAATGGATTCCTGAACTAAGGTATTTTGCACCCGGTGTTCCAATAGTTATCGTTGGAACTAAACTAGGTAAATGATCCTTTCCTTTGTTACATATTTTTAATCCAAAACATTTCCAAGCTAGAAAAATGTTTCCAGAAGGTTTTTCCTCCTTACTAAAGTAAGTGTTTGAATCCAGATTTTCCATTCTTATAAAATGCATTAACATTTACACCAAATGACAAGCAGATGTGCATAAATTGATATCCTATAAGTTAGGCTAGTAATATATTAACTATCTTCCTTTTAAGCAAAGCCTGCCAGTATTTTCTCATAACATAATATTTCAAGATTACATGTATGTGACAGATCAGTTAAGTCGGGACTCGGGAGCATAAGATGTTTTCGACATTTATGTTCTTTTAATGTGCATCTCAGCGAGTCTTTGGCTGGTCATATGTTTTTCAAATAGACTATGTAGATGCCATAATGCCATAGATAGGGTATAAAATCATTAGTTTTTTACTGCTTCGCGCACAACTTATATTCAACAATTTTAGCTTAGCTAGTAGTCCCTTTTTGGTATTTAGAGCATTTGAAGATGACTAAGTCAATAAACTTGCAAAGATCCATAAGGGTTGTTGGAATGGCTACTAAAGGTTGACTTGGACCTTCTTAGTGTTTACATGTACTCTAGATTTATCAGCTATGTAGCCCAAATAATGAATTTTCTTCATGGAAAAGGAGCATTTATCTGGGTTGGCATAAAAATTGTGTTGGAGTAGAGTTTGTAGGATCTACTTGATGTAATCTGAATGCTAATTCTAGGTCCAATTAAGTTCAACACATCATTCAGGTTCACTAAGAAAAAGTTGTGGTAAATTTTTCTAGAATGAACTGTGTATGCATTTTGAAATGTCCCCATGTTCGAAGTGGACACTCTAATCATCAAGGGAACGAACAGAACCCAGAAATGCCTTCTAACCTATGGAGATCAATCCCTCATGATCTCTAGGAACACCAACCAGTTTTTTTGTATTTTACTTCAATAGTACAGTGAGTTTTGGCAATGTGTGGGGTGAATTTGTAAGACTTACAGTCCTCCAACCATTGTACATAGGCTTCTTATCAAAAATCATATCTTTCTTCCTTCACTATGCAAGTTTTACCTTGTTGCCCATCTCCTCTTACTACAGTACATTCTCTGAGGCTGAATATGGCCCACTTGAAGATCAAATTCCCTTAAAACTGTGTGGTCATATGTCTCTTCATTTAGGGTCTTAGCCTCTCATTCAATGCACTTGTTCACAAAGTTTAGGAAATCCCTAGGGCAAAACAGAGAGTCCTTCTTGCTGCCCTTCTAACAACCCTAAGATGCTCCACAGTTTGTCCTACACTAGGACACTTCAACCACCTAGCAAAACACCAACTTAGCAGAACTCATACTTCTGATTTAAAGCCAATTTCTTCTTCTGCTACTCACTGTCTGGTGCACACTTTAGGTCAGAAATTTTCGGCCTTGTTAGGGCAACAGACCAACCCTCAAATTACTGCACTTTCGCTTCTACAAGTACAGTCCACCTTCACTGTCCTTCTAGGTGTACTCGACCACCTTTCCAACTATCAAAACCACTATTCAATAACCAAAATAAGGATCTACCCTACTTGTGATAAATCAGAAGAATTTAGGCCCTGTTCCTCAAGGAAGATTAGCCACCAACGTGCCCATATCTGACCTTATCTCATGCAGCTACCCTTCTACTCATGCTCAAACCTGTAATAGACAACAAAAACAGACCCAAAACTATTCCACAAACTTCTTCGTCCTTGTCCTCCTTCAGCTCGGCTACTTCAGATGTTCTAATCTATGATGACTTGCACTTGGTTGAGGGATTAGATTGTACTCTTTGTAGTAGCCCGTCTCTTCAAGCTTAACCCACAGTTCACTGTTATGGTCTGGCTCAGAGAAGGTATTTTGGATATTCGAATTTGAAGTAGCATAGACATACATTGCCTTAGGGACAACAAATATTACTGTTTTAACTTTGCATCAAACTTCAGGAATTAGTTTGTATCACTCAATCTTCATATTATAGTAGTATGGCAAAAGACCTTCAACTTTGCATTGTAATTTGGATCATCATAGTGTCATAGCTTGGATCTTCAAGCATTCTCATCTTGTAATTGTTGTTCGTATCTCTATGTAGAAGTCAACTTGTATCACTAAGAAATTCACTTCCATCCTTCATCTAGTAGCTCAAGAGAATTCACTTCTTGTCAGGTTGCAGTCATATTTTCATAGATCACAATAGGGGTTATTTGCAATTCGGATCATGTTTGAAGAAGAAGGGTCGGATGATAAAAGTGTCTTGACTTTTCCATTAGATAATATGTCATAATATTCACGAACAGTTCTAATATTTATTGTACAGTTGTTATTTATCATGATATATTTGATATTTCAGATGAATGAAGCATTTTTGAGTGCTCAAACCAGAAAATAATTTATAACACATTGAACTGTAGAAGTAACATGAAATGTATTTCTTAAAGCAATATTGTTGAACTGTATAAGTCAGTGAAAATGTATCTCTTACGTCATAGTTGCCTAAGAATTGGAACTAACCCTAACCACTGTTGCATGTGCTGGCTCACAGCAACAAGTGTGAGCGCAAGCACTAGCATGTTAATTAGTAGAACTTGAACCGTAGTAGTGGTTATATTAGCTACCTGCTTTCATTGACCTGGCAATCCACTATTGACATGTAATTGGGTTTTTACCTATGTCAAAGACCTGGTTTATTGTTTGAAAAAGTTTTTCAATAGCAGCAAGCTACTATGTGCAGTCTGCCCCACTTTGGCCATCAAGTGGAAATCCACATCATCACGTTTGATCTCAATTTGTGGATCTGTTCTTGTTAGTATTTCTTAGTTTATCTGAATCTGCCTCCAAAGTGAGCAAACTAAAGTACTAATTTGCTGTGTCACAATGGCTGTGTAGTGGCTTCCTGAGCTGAGGCATTTTGCACCCGGTGTTACAATAACGAATGTCAAAGAAGTTTAGGCTTGCATGTGCTCTCAGTACACGAAACTGTGTAAAGCAGGTGCCAAAAGTAACTTCAGAATGATCATGAACTAAAGCTATAAAATTCTTTCCTTGGCCAGGGAAACCTTCTTGTTTTACTTTTCTGGTGGTGTTTCTTGTTTTACCTTTCTGGTGGTGTTTCTCTGCACTGAAATTGTTGGACTGCAAATTACCAATGTCAATGCTACTGTCACCTGCATGGGAATGGTCTGAGATCTCATGGCAGGGACTTGTTGCCATGCATCTTATCTTGTTGTTAGAGGACTTACACTAGGTTCTTCCTCCGAGCGCTTGACGAATTGCTCCGGGAATCCACTCAAGTTTAAGTAAGGTAAGCATTAGGTTACAACACTTAATTTTTCTTAATTTATTGTTTTCAGTATTCAAATTATAATTTTCTTTTTTCTTTTCCTCTCATAATTACATATTTTCACCCCTTCTTTCGTCTCCTAGGAGGATTTGGGCCAATGGGCGAAACAATGACATAAAGAGGATGGTAATTAAAAAATTCCTCAATAACCCCTCACTTTTGTGTGTCGAGTTACAAATTTTCTTTCCTCCACTTTTTTTTTCCTTACTCGAATTTTGGGCTTGACTGTGGCAATGTTGATATAACCCTTCTCTTATATTCTTAGAGTCTAGAAGGATAGACTAGCTTCAATTCAGTAAAATCATAACCCTGAGAACTTAATATTAGTCTATGTTGCCTTTCATTAAAAATTTCAACACTGAACTTACTGATGCTCATGTATTTCCTGAATGACATGAACTTTAGTTAGGAAGGAGATAGGTTGAAAGGATGCACAGGTATCACGTTTACAATTTCGGTTTTTTTGTTGCTCATCTATATATAACTTCTTACTCTTGCTCGATTTCTCCTTACCTGGGTTGTCGCAGGTACAAGGGAAGGAATGAGTTTCGTGTTACGAAGGTAGGGGTTTATTATGTTAGCTCTAATCGCTAACTTTGGTTCTTCTTCTCGGGGAATTGGATTTCAGGTGGACATCTTGAAACACAAATACCCCTACTCTTGATACTATTACATTTCCTTTTTAATTGTTAGGGCTATGGGATCTTTAGTAGTCACGTTTTTAAATTATGGATATAAGGTTTAGAATTAAACCTTATATTAATTCTAAGATTTAATATAAATCTCTTGGGTTTACAATTTGTTGGATTTGTTATATAGATTCTCTCACTTCATAATATTAACTATAGGGTTTATATTTGGAGGGTTTAATATTAAGCCTATGTTTTACAATATTAATTCCTTGGGTTTATTAATTTTAAGGTTTCTAGTCCTAGGGTTTAATATTCATCCTAGAGTTTAGTTTTATTACCTTGGGCTTTTAATATTAATTCCTAAGACAATCATAAATATTTTTCTCTAACCTAGTATAATATTAAGCCTAGGGTTGGTTTTGGTGGGAGACGGAGCTGGGGTTTTGAGCAACCCACCTACGGTGCCGACAATACAGCAGAGAAGACCATCACGAGCGGAGAGAGGCCTCTGCAGTGCTACAGAGCTGCAGAGCATTAAGGCAACGCAATGGCACAACCTCTGGGGGGTGTCAGAGCCCTCCCCATCGCAGCATGATCCTGTGCAAACCGTTATTTTCGGTTCAGTTGACAAAGAAATCCTGAACAGGGGGAAAAAACCCCAAAATGACAATAAGGAAAATGGAAGGCGTAAAGACGAAGATAGCGATTCACAAGAAGGAAAAGAAAAGCCTGAAGAAGGTCCGAAAATATCCTCAACAACGTGCAGACCAGTGGCCAAGGAACGACCACGAATAGAGCTGCCGGGAGACAAGATTGACAGACGAATAGAGTACATGCGAGATCATGCCCTCATTGGGAAGTTCATAGGGTTTTGGCCGACTGAGAAAGCCCTATATGGTTGGATAGCAGCGAAATGGAAACCCAAGGGAGATGTCACTTTGCAGCTAGGGCCGAAAGGCTTCTTCACTGCAATCTTTTTCTGTCTAGAGGACAAATACAAAATACTAGGAGAAGGGCCCTACTTTTTTAACTCAGCAGGATTATACCTAAGGGAATGGATCCCCAGATTCAATCCAGACAAGGAAGATCTTACATGGGCGCCAGTTTGGATCAGATTATACTCTCTCTCGGATGAATACTGGGATGAGGACATCCTCAGGGGGATCGAAAATGGGGTAGGAGAGTACATCAGAGTGGCAGAAGAAACCAAATCATGTAAGTACATCTCCTATGCTCGAATATGTGTTTTCATTCGCCTGAATGAAGCTCTTCCAGAGTCGGTAACTCTTGCCCATCGAGATGAAGAATGGATCCAACCTCTCGATTATGAACATGTTCCATTTCGGTGCAGAAAATGTCATGCCCTAGGACATCTCTTTAGGGATTTCCCTCAAAATTCCAAAATCAGTATCCCTGACCCTTCAGATACCCCGGCCCAGGACGGCTTTACTAAAGTCTCAAGCAGGAAGTGCTCTCACAAAAAACCCCAAAATGGGTTCATACCCCAGCCTAACAAATCCATGGCCCAGTAACCAAGAACAACTTTGATATTCTTGGACAATCCTCTGATGAGCTCCCTACTAATGCTTATGCCAACCCTGATCACCCATATTCCTCTTCACCTCCCCCTCCATCAAAATCCCCTCCCAAATCTCCTCCCCCCATCATCATCCCTACTATCCTCAACCAAGATTAGAAAGATACAGCGGAGATCCTCAAGGAAATGGAAGTTGACGGAAAAGCAGATCTCCCCCAGATTCCAGAGACCAGCATTGAAGATAGCAATCAAGTGAAAATAATGGAAGAAGAGCCAGAAAGCATAGATCTGAGTGGCCGAGATATTCTGGAATTAGAACTTGCCTGCAAAAAGAAAGCATACGATTCAATTCCAGAGCACCAACTTAATAAGCTCGAAGTGATTATCTCATGAGCCTATCATCAGCACCAACTTGGGATACAACCAGGAAGCCAATGGGATGGAAATCTATGCCCAAAGGATACAAAAAAGAGAGGAAGGAAGACAGATCTACAAAGAACGATTGAGATTGGGAAAATCCTGGTAGACTCAGGCAGATATGCTAAGTTGACAAAGTACTACAATCCCTCTGTCAATGGTTAAATCATGAAGCTGGTGTCTTGGCATTTAAGAGGGCTAAATAGCCCCGGAAAACTCAAGATGCTAAAAAACATGATAAAAAAGGAAAAGCCACAAATGTGCTTTCTCCAGGAAACTAAGTGTAATAGTTCTACGCTAGGCAGCATTCTTTCGAAAGCCTGGCCAAGATGTCGTTCAATTGCAGTAGACACCTCTGGAGCTTCAGGAGAGCTGGCTATAGCTTGGAATACCCAAGCGGTATCCCTCATAGATTTTCATGCAGCACACCATCTCATACAGGCGACCTTTCACATTTTGGGCACCAACATTCATGGAAACCTATCAAATGTATATTTCCCGCAAGACACAGGAAGTAAAGTAGCGCTCCTTGACACGATAGAAGCTCTAAGTAACAACTGAAGGCACCCACTTTGGATTGTTGCAGGGGACTTCAACATGATTACTAAAACTGAAGAGAAGATAGGAGGGAGGAACAAAATGGAACCAGAAGTCAGTCGCTTCAAGGAATTCATCCAATCGACGTCCCTCATAGATATGTCGTTCTGTAATGGCATCTTTACTTGGAGCAATCGCAGGGCTGGAAAATATCAAATCGCCTCCAAACTGGATTGCTTCCTCCTCTCCGACAACGTGGTCCACTTAGGAGGAGACATCTAAGCGGCCATTCTTGCTCACACAGGATCGGATCACTGGCCGATCCCTCTACAATGGTAAATACCAGGTAACTTAATAAAAAGACCCTTCCTCTTTGAAGGGTTCTGGCTTACGCACCCCACATTCAGGGAATTTGTCAAGAACACCTGGGCCTCGTTCATCCCCCCAGCAGGAGCAACAATGTATCAATTCCAGCAGAAGTTAAGATTTCTCAAAAATCACCTAAAAAAATGGAACAGGGAAACCTTTGGAAATATCTTCGAGGCGGAGCGAGAGCTAACTCAGGAGCTGGAGGTTCTCCACCAAAGGATTACCTCGGAAGGGCACATGGAAGCAACTTTGGAGTAGGAACGGCTCATCCATAGCTAGGTGGAGGACAGGAGAAAGCAGGAAGAAATCTACTGGAGGAAAAAGTCAAGAGTCAGATGGCTGAAGGAGGGGGAACGTAATACCAAATTCTTCCACAGAACTACAGTGCAGAGAAGGATGCATAAAAACATACCCTTCATCCAAAATCATGCAGGGGCAAAAGTAGAGACACACGAGGAAATTGAAGAGGTGCTCCTCAATCACTTTCAACAGGTCCATCAAGAGCAAATAGAAGACTGGCGACAGGCTATTAGCAAAATTATCAGCAATGTGCCAAAGCTCATTACGGAGGAACACAATGAGCTTCTCATGCGTCCTATTCTCCTCCAGGAAGTGGATGAGGCAATTTCTCAGCTCAAAGAAGGTAAAGCCCCAGGCCCAGATGGATTTACTACCACATTCTTTCACGCTTTTTGGGATATGATAAATATGGAAGTCTGGCAGTTAGTTGAAGAATCTAGGGCTATGCGCTGTCTTCTCCCATCCCTCAAATCCACGTTCATCACTCTCATCCCCAAAGAGGGGGACTCCATCACCCCTGATAAATTCAGGCCAATTGCCTTATGCAACGTCATTTACAAAGTCATATCAAAAGTCATTGCAAATTGGCTCAAACCCCTCCTTCCCGGGCTCATCTCTCTAGAACAATCAGGGTACGTGGAAGGACAAAAAATAATGGACGGTATTCTACTCACTCACGAGATCATTCACTCCCTCAAGCACTCAAAGCAAGCAGGTATGCTTCTTAAATTGGATCTTTCCAAGGCATTTGATAAACTAAGTTGGAATTACATATATCATATGTTAAAAGCTTTTGGTTTCTGCTCCTCTTGGGTCCGATGGATTATGAGCCTAATAACATCCACTCATTTTTCCATCCTTGTGAATGGCATTCCCTCCCGCCCCTTCAAACCCACCAGGGGAATCCGGCAAGGGGATCCCCTATCCCCCTTTCTCTTTGTTCTCATGGCTGAGGGACTAGGCCGTCACATTAAAGAAGCCCTCCATTCTCATCAGATCAATGGCATCTTAGGTCACAACTCTTTAGCCACCTCTCATCAGTAATTCGTTGATGACACTATACTTTTTGGTTATCCCTCTGCTCAGGAAGCCCTCCGTCTCAAATCCCTCCTCCAAGATTTCTCGGAAGCCTCTGGCACTCATATCAATTCCTCTAAATCACAGGTTTTTTTCTTTCACACTCCTCCTTCGGTCAAATCTGCTGTAACTCGTATCCTGGGCTTCCCCTCTGCAACCCTCCCCTCCAAATACCTTGGAGAACCCCTCATGGCATCAGCCATTAAGCAACCTGCATGGCGCTCCCTACTTGAGAAACTTGATAACCGTCTCAACCTATGGACTTATAGATCTCTAAACTTAGCCAGTCGAGTGGTTCTCATAAAATCGGTCCTTCAGGCAATGCCTCTATACCTGTTCTCTATCCTTGCAGCGCCAAAATGGGTACTAAAAAGCATAAGGAACCTTCAGCGTAACTTTCTATGGAGCAGCTCAGCTACCAATCGCAAATGGGCCGTGGTTAAATGGTCCAATGTATGCATGCCCAAAGACAAAGGAGGCATTAGGCTGAGGGACCCTGAGTATAGCAATTCCATTATGAATGCCAAGATCTGGTGGCATTGGATCACTAACCCAGATAAGCCCTGGGTCAAAATCTAGACCGCCAAATATGCTGGAAGCAAACCTCAAGAAGAACTCATCAGATTCACTCCTATCGAAAAGGGATTGCTAATATGGAATGCCGCCAAACAACACTATCAGCTAATTCAAAAGCACAGCTTCTGGGAAATTAGGAATGGACACACGGCAAGATTTTGGACTGATGCCTGGAACCAAATGCCCAAACTCACAAGTGTTCTTCACCCTTCTTTGATACTAGATAGGCAGGAGCAGCAATAGGAAAATGTTCATCAATTCTGGACACAGGAGATGGAGTATGGTTTCAGAAAATGGAAACAGAGCAACCAAATTCTCAACAACACAGATGCTAGGAAGGAAGAAGAGCTGAGGATCGAGCTAAGGAAAATAAGCATAAGGCAGGATGACGGAGGGGATATCCTCAGATGGGGGTACCAACCCAAAGGGAACCTACACTACCTCTGAAGCCTACAAGGTGATTTGCAACTTCCCCACACCTCCAAACCCTTTATGGAGAAAAATTTGGGAGCTTGGATCCTGGCCAAAAATCTCATACTTTCTCTGGCTGGTTGGACACAAAAAAATTCTCACATGGGATAAACTTAGAAAGCGAAACTTTCATGGCCCCTCGATTTGTCATAATTGCTTTCAAAGTGAAGAAACTCTTCAACACCTCCTGGATACCTGTCCTCTAGCCAACCAACTTTGGGATAAGGTCGGTTTCAGATGCCAAAAAAGATGCAGAGGGGAAGGCGACATCATCAACTCCATACGACAATGGCCAAAGCATCCCTTCAAAAGCGAGATCCTCAACCATTTATGGAGTATCATCCCGGGGATCGTCTTATGGAACGTTTGGAAGGAAAGAAACCAGCGCATATTCAAAAACAAACGATCTCCTACTGAAAAAACCTGTAACCGGATACACAGGAATATACAAGAAACGATGTCGCTTCAAGTGTGGACTAAGGAAGATCTCCCATCCACAAATAATGAACAAAACATTCTAGACAATTGGCAGCTGCAGTTACCTCAAGGAACGCTCAAGAATCGCCCATCCAATAGCAACTTCAAGGACAACTGCCATTGGAAAGCCCCCCCCAAAAACTCATATAAGCTTAATTTTGATGGGGCTTCCAAAGGGAATCCAGGAGCAGCTGGATTTGGTGGCATACTGAGGGACCATGAAGGCACTCCTATGCAGATTTATTTTGGGAACATGGGGTGGGATACCAACAATTCAGCAGAGCTAGAAGGGCTTTGGCAAGGTCGTTTGCAAGCCTGGAATCTCAATCTTCAACCCCTTATTGTAGAAGGCGACTCTCAGATTCATATCAACATGGCCACCCGCATACAAAACGGCTCGCAAGCAAGGAAAGTAGCACCCAGTTGGAGACTTGAAGCAAGGCTAAATGACATAGCACAAAAGCTGAGCAATAACAGAGCCATCTCCTTCATCCACACTAAGAGAGAAGGCAACAAAATAGTTGACCTCCTGGCCAATATTGGGGTAGAGACCGAACACACCCTCCTTTTCGGAAACACGAACATCATTCCTAACAGGCACCAGCTCCATGAATGTGAAATCCTGATCCAAGGAGAGGCTGCCTCCCCGGATGCGGGTGTCAACGCGCCAGGTTGCGAGGAGCCACATGCCCAGCATGTTCCGCCACGTGATAGCCAAAGGATTTTAATGCCCCTCGGCGTCAAGACGTTAAGATGGGAGGAGCAAAGCAGGAACCTTAATGAGGTTGCAGGGAACGATGGCGAGCTTGCAGAGGGCAATCAATGTGGGCAAAATTCGAGAGAATGTTTGCTGGTTTAAGAAAGAGGGAATGTTGTTGTTTTGTACTCAGAGTGCAGAGCAAGCAACTCAGATCTCTGCCAAAGATTACTGCCTGCTTGTTTATCCTAGGCACTGCTTATGTGAGGTTGAGCTCTGCTTCGGGACAATTTGGGGACAGAGTTTAATTGGGGGTGGACGCAATCACATCAAGCCCTCAAGCATTGTTCTGGTACAAGCTTTGGGTGCCGCTGAAATCATGGTGCATCCTCGAGAACGAATGCCATGCAGAAGAGGTTCTGGGTGAGGTGAGTCTTCATGCCACCCTGCAGCAGATGTCCACCATCACTGTTGTTATTGATATTACCACAGAAGGGCGAGAGCCACTCCTATTCAAGCCAGTCATTTCATGGAGGCCGACAGTTCCAATGATGGAGCGCCCCTACTTCCAGCATTCGGCTCAATCATTTTTACCCTTGGCAACTCGTGGGACAATGTTGGTATTAACGCACACATCTCGGTTCTTTTTACAAAGGCTCCTGAGGAGGACGAAGAGGGAACGCAACCGGTCGCAGCAGAGGTACTTCCAGAGGGCAGTAGAGAGAAACGCCAAGTCGTGCAGCCTACATTTGCAAAGGAAAATCCAGAGAAGGAGCTTCAGCAGTCCCCTACCCGACTTCAAGAGCAGGAGAAGCCGGCCACAGCGCAGGACCCTATGGCAATGTGGGCAGGCATCCCAAAAGGCCAAGACTGGAGCAGAATTATTGAGGAAAAACCTGAAGATTAGTCCCCAGTGGCACACACTGTCATAAATTTCTCTCTCTCAGGTCTAGTATAGGTTTTAGGTCTCGGTAGGGGCCTGGATTAAGCTAAATATCTATGTTTGTATCTTTTCAGTTCTAGTTTATGTTCATGTTCACTATAGTATGGGCAATAGGCCTTGCAAGGTCTGTAACGCGTCTGTCTGTTTGATTCCCCTGCGCGGGCCGTTTTGGTATGACCTGGAAACAACTCTGTGTTTAATCATGTGGGAAGTGCTGCCCCTGTGAGGGCGAATTTTGAGTCAAGTAAAGCCACCCAAGGTGCCACAGGAGGCCCTGGGCAGCATGTCTTTTTGATTGTAATGTTTACCTGTATATAATATAATAGATTAGATAAAAAATATATATATATTAAGCCTAGGGTTTAAAATGTTAATCCCTTGGGTTTATTAATTTTAGGGTTTGTATTCCTATGGTTGAATATTCATCATAGGGTTTAAGGTTATTCCCTTGGGTTTATTAATCCATTGAGTTTATAACATTAATCGTAATGTTCATGATATAAATATTTGGGTTTAATGTTTATTTTAGGGTTTATAATATTTATCTTCAGGTATATATCCCTTAAGTTTAATATTATTCTCTTGAGTTTATAATCCCTTCACTTTTTAGTATTAATCCCTTGGGTTTATAATTTTAATGATAGGGTTTACAAAAGGTTTATAATATTAATCATATGGTTTATATTCCTAGGGTTTAATGTTAATCATAGGGTTTAATGCTATTCCTTTAGGTTTATAATATTAATTATACAGTTTATATTCCTAGGATTTAATGTTAATCCTAGGGTCTAATGTTATTCCCTTTGGTTTATAATCCCTCGGGTTTTAAATAACAATCCAATAAGTTTATTAATCCCTTGGGTTTATGATATTAATCTTAGGGTTTAATATTAATCACTTAAGTTTATAATATTTTGTGTTTATTGTATTAATCCTTTATGGTTTATTTTAGGGTTTATAATACCTTAGTTTATTGGCCCCTTGCGTTTATTATATCAATCCATTTGGTTTATTAATCTAATGGTTCATACTCCTAGGGTATAAAATTATAAAATATAATTATAATAATAATTCTAGGGTCTAATTTGTCTAATGTCACATTATGGAAATTATTCTCTCAATATGGAAACCAATCATGGCCAACCATGGTCCAATGTCGCATTGTGACAAATATTGTCTAAATATGAAAATTAATCATGGTCAACCATGCTCAATGATGTTTTTTCTATGAATTATAATATTAATCCTTTGGGGTTTTGGGTTTTTAGAATTAATCCCTTGATTTTATTAGTGCCTTGGGTTCATAATATCAATCCCTTGGGTTTATCAACCATGGTCCAATGTTATATTATGACAAATATTGTCTCAATATGAAAATAAGCCATGGTCAACCATGATCAACAATGTTTGTTTTACGATTTATAATGTTCAACTTAGGGTGTATATCTCTTGGGTTTATAATATTAATCATTTGGGTTTTTAGGTTTATAAAATTAATCCCTTGATTTTATTAGTACCTTAGGTTTATAATATCAATCCCTTGGGTTTATTAATGTAAGGGTTCATATTCTTAGGGCATAATATTACTGATAAGGTTTATAATATCAATCCTATGGTTTAATATGAATCCCTTGGATTTACAATCTATTGGCTTTGTAATATAAATTCCTTGGGTTCATAATATTAATTATATGGTTTATATTCCTAGGGTTAATTATTAAGGCTATGTTTTACAATATTAATCCCTTAGGTTTATTAATTTTAAGGTTTATAGTCCTAGGGTTTAATATTCATCTTAGGGTTTAATTTTATTCCCATGGGTTTATAATATTTAGCCATATTACAATCATAAATAATATTTTTCTCTAACTTAGTATAATATTAAGCCTAGGGTTTACAATATTAATCCCTTGGGTTTATTAATTTTAGTGTTTGTATTCCTATGGTTTAATATTCATCCTAGGGTTAAATGTTATTCCCTTCGGTTTATTAATCCATTGAGTTTATAACATTAATCGTAAGGTTCATGATATGAATATTCGGGCTTAATGTTTATTTTAGGGTTTATAATATTTATCTTTAGGTCTATATGCCTTGGGTTTAATATTATTATCCCTTGGGGTTATAATCCCTTCGATTTTTAGTATTAATCCCTTGGGTTTATAACTTTAATCATAGGGTTTATCAAAAGGTTTATAATATTCATTATATGGTTTATATTCCTAGGGTTTGATGTTAATTGTAGGGTATAATTTTATTCCCTTAGGTTTATAATATTAATTATACGGTTTATATTCCTAGGATTTAATGTTAATCCTAGGGTCTAATGTTATTCCTTTTGGTTTATAATCCCTCGGGTTTTAAATATTAATCCAATGAGTTTATTAATCCCTTGGATTTATGATATTAATCTTAGGGTTTAATATTAAGCCGATGGTTTATAATATTAATCTTAGGGTTTAATATTAATCCCTTAAGTTTATAATCCTTTGTGTTTATAGTATTAATCCTTTATAGCTTATTTTAGGTTTTATAATCCCCTGGTTTATCGGCCCGTTGTGTTTATTATATCAATCCATTTGGTTTATTAATCTAATGGTTCATATTCCGAGGGTATAAAATTATTTAATAGATTTATAATAGTAATCCTAGGGTCTAATTTAAAACTTTTGGGTTTATAATCCATTGAGTTTATTAATACAAATTCCTAGGGTTTATTAATACTTGGTTTAGAAGTATTATGTATTTATTTATAGTTTTGAAATACAATATAATATAATTATATATAAACATAGCATCTATATTAAATAATTAGTATACTATTAAATATAAACTATTATTATAACAGTTCTATATTTATTTTACTCGCCTATTGTTACATATATACTTTATTAATTCTGTTGTAAGTGTAATTTATATACTCTTATTGGCGTATATCAACCACATTAGTAAATGTGATTGTGCTAATTATTAGTCCTATGGTAATTTTCATAGTCACGTTTTTAAATTGTGTTTATCCAATTTAAACTGTGACTTGAATTATTTTGCACAAGAAATTTTTTTAGTTTCTCTTGGTTACAGTGGCGAAAGGTTGTTAACCAGACACTTAAATTTTTAGATACTTGTACTTAATGGAATTAAAATAGATGGACTTGTTCTTTATCTAAATTTAAAAGGGTTGTTCCCCTTCTTTGTTCGATAATATAATGAAATGATGGTTTTTGGATTATACCTAAATAATACTATACGTGTTTGAAAAGAAGTATTATGGTATGTTAGTGCTGTGGGTGCACAACTCGATTCAGTTTCTTCTAGTTGTTATAGATATTATGCAGCCGTGAGTAAATATCAATTTTAGTCATAGGCTATATTTATATCTCTTTGATTTCGTTATGTATATATTCGTTCTCGAGCGACGATTTTTGGTTATTATGTTGAGAAGGACGCAACTCCTAATCATTTCTGAAGTAACTTATTGGGAATTTATATACATATTGTTATATATCTTGTTTACTTAGGACTATTAAATTGGTTCCCTATTTGTCGTTATGCATTCTTGGTTAGTACTTAGCTGAATTTTATAACTGACGAAATGAAATAAAGGTTTTTCTATAGTATACATAGTTTAGGGACCCAAAGACTAGTTTCTCATTTTTTTCTAACTATTTAATTTCACGGATACCCCTTCGAGTACACAGTGGTATTAATAGAAAAATTATATTTGCACTCATAGGGTTGAATTCTAATCTGAATCTTTTGGCGTGCATAGTCACTAAATAGCTAGTCCCCAGATATGCATCTAGAATAATTGCTTGTCCAACTTTTCTAACTAAAATAATTTCAGAGTTTATCAATTCTTTTCGAACACATTATTGTTCATCTTTCCTAATAATGCAAATACAGAATTAGTTGATTCTTGAAAGAATGACTTAGGCGTAAATTACATGTAGACAAACATTTGTCTACGAGTTTCGAACCAACTAGTGTGATAGTGTGATTCATCTTCAGGACAAGTTGAAGACACAAATCCAACAAAGCATCTTAAATAGTCTGAGCAGAGACTCCAATAGCTAAATCAGCTAAATTTGAATAACGCCTATTTTTGACTGAAAGACCCAGGTCAAAAATATTATTATTATTTTAATATTATTATTATTTTTATTTTAATATTTAATATTGTTAATATATTATTTCATTTATGGAAATAAGTAAAATTAAGTAAAACTAAATAAATAAGTGAATAGTATCAACAGTAAATTAATTATTTATTAAAATACTAATATTAGGTTGTTAATATAAACTAAATCTAATGGTATTGAAATACTTATTATTTATTATTTTCTTTTATGGAAATAATTTCAATTAGGTAAATATATACATAAATAAAATAAGCTAATGGTTAGTTATAAAAATGATCTGTTTAATCATATATAATATTATTA
>APFE030785780.1:188455-226254 GCA_000404065.3 Pinus taeda
GGGTTGCAAAAGAAGGGAGTTCTAGTACTACTTCAGAGGCAGTGGTTGATGAGGATTATGAGGGTAGAGATCCTGCTGACATAGTGGACTTTTGTAGATATGCTATGGGCATATATGACTTTTAGTTGACAAAGGACAAGATCAAGGAGCTTGGATGTACATGTGAGGAGATTGAGGGTGTGCATAGATACTTGAGGACACAACATCAATCCGACACATGGGTGGATGAGAGTCAGGGAGGAAACTTCCTGGCCCTCCTTTCTCTATAGACAACCTTGGAGATAGGTTGGTGTGGAGGCCTTGGTAGGGAGGAACCACATCAACTTTGCAAGGGGCCTTGAGAGGATGCTTCTTTATGAAATATTGCAGACTTGGGTGCAGATGGCCAGATGTTTTGATGGAGTCTACATGAGTTGGACATCATGGACATCAGGTTGGAGATATGGAGCATGACAGTTGTGCAGGGACATTATGTGGGAGCATGAGTAGAGGTGTCATTCATGGACATTCCATGGGAGTATGCCGAAGCAAAGGATGTTGTGCAGATGTTGTTATGACATGGAGATATATGAGCTAAGTGGAGAGGTTGTACACTCTTGTGCAACTAAACCATGGCTTGATCATGTTGCAGATGGGATGGAGTTTCCATGGACCTAAGCATGGGTTTTGGATAGATTCTTGATGAGTCCGAGATGTAGCAGAAGTCAGGGAAAGACTGATGGTGACATAAGGATGTGAATTCTTGTGGTTTGGGCGTATGGTTGGACTAGCTACCCAACTAGTTCGAGTCATGAGGGGTACCAATATGCAGAGGTGTGTAGCTATGGCTCTATACTTGGTGATGAGCATGCAATTGTGTGTTCTATTGGGACTACATGAGGAGGACACATGAGGGAGAGAGGTGTTCACATAGGACACTTGACAGATTGATGGACGAGATGTTGGCACATAGTGGAGGTGTGTTAGCACTCGTTGGTGATGATGACATGATGGAGTTTGACACATTTTCGTAGTGGACATGTAGCTTGAGTGGAGGGACCAACCTTCCATGATGGAGAGCAGCATGGGGAGATTGTGACAGGGTGGTCGACGATCATGGAAATCTATAACATACATTGGTATGGACTATCTTGGTGACAGTTGGTTGCTGAGGTGAGACATGGTGGACATAGAGTCCTACATATGTTTCAGGGATGTTCGCCATATGAGGAGGAGATTGACATCATGGATATTGATGCTTGGAGGATGGTATGTTGTCAAGGATAACAACGACTTCAGGTGGAGGATGATGTAACGCCTTCATTGTTGTGCGATGGGCGGGCACCGAGCGCCCGGGCACACACACAATGGGAGGGCGTGCACGACCGCACGCAGGTGGAGCACTGGGCAGACCTACACAATATGCGATGAAGAAAAACTTCAAATGACACTTGGGAAAAACCAAAGGGATGAAGTGCAATGGTGTTATACGACCTTTGGAGAGTTGAATGATGGTGGAGGCTAACTTGAACAAGGAGCAAAGCTGACACACATTGGGCGTTCAAAGGGGTGTGTAAAACATGTTTGGGTGGTCGGCCCGGTGAGCCACCACCCCACCTTTGGACGAGTATAAGTGGAGCGTTCGGAGGCTCATTTGCAACAACGAACTCGATGGAGTATCTTTGCTAGAACTCAAGAGGGGAGTGCGAAGAAAGAAAAGGAGAATGCGCATAGCTCATGCGCACATCTCATAGATGGTTGCTCACTTGGTTAGCGTTCTTGGAGTTGGTCGAAGGTCGGGCAAGGTGTGCCCGGGATTGTTCTAGTGTGCATATTTGTGTAAGGCTTGAGGAGGGGGTCTTAGTGTCTCGGGTGAGCACCCTCCCACCATGCAAGCTAAGCACGGATGTTGTAAAAGGTTGTTTTTCCTCTCTTGTAAATTTGGCTAAGTATAGACTTGGATTTTGCCAAGTATACTTGTAAGCTTGTGTATTGAAGAAAAGATTGATTATTATATATTGTTGGGCAGACTTGTTCAGGGAGTTTCCCCTCCCCTTTATATCGTGCAATTGTTGTTTTCATTGTTGTTGATAATGAATAAAGTATGGGTGTTCATTGTTATAAAGGATAACTAATATTGTACTTGGTTGAGAAGCACAAACTAAGTAGTTGGATGTGAATTAGTCGTATTCCATGTGCACGAGTATTGTTAAAAAGAAAGTGTTCGTTGGTGCCACACCTCGCCAGCATGGTTGAAAGACCACCGTAGGCTTGCGAGCATGACAATATGGGTTTCACATGACATTATGAAAATCATCATTGATGGTTGGTATTTCATGACGAAATACAGCGATGGAAGGGAAGAGGTTATGTTCTTATAATGTGGAACCCTGATCTCAATTTGGCACCCTTCCTGTTTAGAATCTCTCTCTGCATCTCATACCCTGCCTCCTTAATGTCGCTACAAAAATAGAAGGATGACCTTTTTCACGGAATTTCTTTCCATCTTCTGCACACAAACTTGTGTAGGTATCACCTTAACTGGGTTTTGTTGATAAGTATATTAATGCCCTTGCCAATGGAATGAATTCCTAATTTCCTAGCTCTAAAATGAGTTCCTTTACATTCAAACTGGCTATGTGTTTGTGCATATGGATGTAACAGGTCTTGGCCATGGATTTTACAAATATTAGATGGTAGGGTTTCCAAAATCGAACCCCTTGTAGGTATAGTTCTCTTCACTGATTATTCTATTTCTTCTCCTTTTTAGACATCCAAGGTTATTTTCGTTAATGGAAATTTTCCACAGTTTCTTTTCTTATGACAGGGATTATGCAAGGTTCTTCCTTTGAGGGCTTGATTCCTTTCTCTAGATGTCCACTTAATTTTCCTTAATAAGCATTTCCTTACGACACTCAATTTTTCTTAAAGTTAATCTCATTTTTTTAGAACTAGACTTTCATTTTCTTTTTCTCTCATAATTACATATTGTTAGTCCTTCCCTGTCTCAGGTGAGGATTTGCGCAAATGGACGAAACAAAGACATTGAAAGGATGGTAATTACAAAATTCCTCAGCAACCCTTCAATTTTGTCTGTCTAGTTCATAAATTTTGTTTCCTATAGAATTTTTTCTGTCTTGCTTGAATTCTAGGCTTGAGTGTGATGATGTCGCTATGACCCTTCTCCCATATTATTAGGGTATAGGTGGATAATATGGCTCTAATTCATTAAAATCACAACTCTGAGAACTTAATATTAGTTTATGCTTCATTTCGTTAAAAATTTCCACACCAAACTTACTGATGCTCATGTATTTCCTAAACATCACAGACCTCAAGGACAAAGGAAACTGGTTGAGCGGATGCACAGGTAACATGCTTACAATTTTCTCTTTTTTTTTCTTTCTTTCTTTCTTGGTTGCTCATCTATATATGAATTCTTACTCCTGCTTTGTTTCATGTTAGGTGCATCGGGGTTTACTATCTTAGCACTCATCACTAACTTGAGTCCTTCTTCTCAGTGAATTGGATTTCAGGTCAACATCCTACAATACTAATACCCCTACCTGGTGATACTTTCATGCTTCCTTTCTGATTTTTAGTCCTACTGGGACTTTTCAAAGTGATGTTGTTAAATCGTTGTTATAAAATTTTAACTTTCTACTTGTAATGAGAGGTCAAACTGGACTACAATTTTTTCGTAGTAGCCAATTTTCTTGTTGCTCATGGTTACAGTAGTGAAGGGGTCTTACACATGAATTTAAAACTTCTAATACCTGTACTTAATGAAATTATAATGGTTCTACTTTTTATTTATCTAAATTTAAAATGGTTGTTCCCCTTCTTTATTCGATGATACAATGAGTTCATGGTTATTAAATTACACCTAAATAATACTATACGTGTCTAAAATGAAGTATTATGGTATGTTAATGTTGTGTGTCAACAACTCAATTCAATTTATTATGGTTATTAAAGGGATTATGTAGTCGTGAGCACATATCAATTATAGGTAGCCTATAATAGTCATATCTCTTTGATCTTTGATTTCGTTATCAATAGGTTTCTTCTCGAGTGACCATTTCTAATTATTATTTTTATAAGGACGCAACTCCTAATCGTTTCTGAAGTAAAGTATTGGGCATGTACATACCAATTGTTTTATATATTGTTTACTCAATCTTACTTTTTTCCTTATGAGATCAATTAAATTATCTCCCTATTTTTTCTTACACATTCTTGATTACTACTTAGGTAACTTTTATAACTCTTGAAATGAAATAAAGGCTTCTCTATAGTATACTTGGTTTAGGGACCCACATATGAGTTTCTTATTTTTTTCTTTTATAACCATTTAGTTTCATAGATACCCCTTCTAGTACACAATGATATTAATAGAATAAATATATTTACACTTATAGGGTTGAATTCTAATATAGCTCTTTTCGTGTGCATAGTCACTAAATAGCTAGTCCTAGGATATGCATGCAGACTAATCACTTGTCCAACCTTTCTAACTATATAATTTCAGAGATTATAAATTATTTTCAAAAATATCCTTGTTCATTTGTCATTGTTATGAAAATATAGAACTTGCAGATTCCTTTCAAAGAAAAAGGATTTTTCTTTCACTTTTTTTATTCTATGTATACAAGAGGTCATACATAGAGTTTCTAGTTTATTAGATTCCTAGTTCATGCATGCAACTATTCTAGTCTACCCCTAACTATATGCATAGTAATTTTTATTTACACATATATACAATCACATGCATAACTAAATCATCAACGAATCTGTCAAATATTAGTTTTCCCTAATTAACACCATTTGCATATCAAAATTCATTCCACTTATAATATAAATCCAAGTATTATAATTGTAATCCTTGTAAAATTATATGGGAACCAAGAACTTCCTCGTGATCATCAACTCCCTTCAATAGTGATGAGCCTTGGTATTGTACCAAGAATGTTGCAACTCCCAAGGCTTCTTAACATAAATTATCAACCTAACATTTATACAAACTTAGAGGTGACAGTGCGATATGCACAACATGTTAAGTTCTAGTCATGTCACCCATAGTCATTAGATCAATCAAGGTATTCAAATAACACTCCTTCAACTACTACAAATATAATTTCTTATGAAAGCATATCATGATTGTAAGGAGATGAACATGATCCTAACTACAGAAATAAAAATGGCATTCATTAAATGTAAATGTGAATTGAAATTGCATGAAAGGAAGAGGCTATTATAGTTGAAGATGTAAACCATGCTACTTTAGTTGTGAAATAAATCAAATCAATATCATACTTGCATAAATCATTTATCTATTTGCAACTTGGTTAAAAATGAGGAATTAAATTTTCAACACGAATATGAAAAAATGATAAGTCTAATTCTACTTCTTGTATTATGTTTGTAGTGAGGAAAGGATGGGGTTAAAGTGCTCTTAGAGTATTCCTTAATCATGAAATCAAATATTTGGTGCCATTATTCAAATTCAATGTCCAAGAGTCAAAGTCTGGAGTGAATCTGGTTGAAGTAAGCAATGTTACAGGACTATTAGAGGAAGTGCAACAGGGGTCTTTGTTTTTCTACAAGAGGGAGTCTAAGATATTTTTGAGGAAAATAATGGTATATTAAATTTTAATAGAGGGGGTGAAGGTTAATGAAGGTGAATGAATGGTGTGGGAGCCCCTTAGCAAAGCTTAGTACCCCTTGGAGGCCTATCTTGCACCAAATTTTATGCCCAGGGTGTCCTTCATTTTCCTTAGATGAGTGATCTCAATGGCAGACTCTGGAAGCAATGTGAAGTTTCCAAGAGAGGGATGGAATGGTCTAGGTGGTTGTCAAAGAAGGTTCCCACCACTACAAGTCAACAATAATCCCTGTAGACTAATCAAGCACATGCATCAAATGATCAATATTAGAGCAAAATAAATTAACATGAAAGATATGAGTTGAATTTTATTAAACCTTCCCTACCCTACAATACAAATCTAATTTCCAAATCAATGTGAATAATTTTTAAGTTGCAGAAATGAAGAATGAAAAATGATCACAATCCAAAAATTACAATTTCCAAGAAATCATAAGCACATGGTTTTGGGTTATTGTTGTAGATTTTCCAACCACTCTTCCCACAATAGCGATGATAGGAAAACCTGCAACTTCAAGTTTTGTGATGTAATTCCTACTTGAAAAATAAAATAATTACAATGACTAAGAACAAATAAATAATAAAATATAGGTACTAAATCTTCTTGGTTGGGCCAAAACCCAAGGGTTTTAGTCCTCCAAAACCAACTTAGATGCATGCCAACAATGAAATTCTCATTGACAAAACATAATAGTCACATACATAATATGAAAGATGAAAATGATAGTATCAAGAATGAGTCTCATAGTAGCTTTTCCTATATTCCACAAAAATCCCAATCCTAATGAGCCTTTAGCATTGTTTATTTATAATAAAAGTAGTTGAGAAAAACTCACTTGAAAAGAGGAGTGATCCCCTACAAAATGTCGATATTGGTGGATTTGGTTCCCCTAGATCTTTACATGAACATGAGTTCCTTAGCTATTAGTGAATTCAAGCTATTAGTGAGGAATCTTTGATCTCAAATCAAATTGGGGAGTTAATGCAGTGGACAAGCTCACCTATATTCTCTATAGATGTCTCCAATCATCCACCACATAGTAAAAATCTCCAAAAATGTTTCTTTTGCCTACATATTAATCACATTAAGCCATGAAATATGAAAAGAACCCTTTATTCTTCCTACTAATGATATTATGGCTAAAAAATGAAAATTAATGTGAAAAAAAGAGAGTTTTAAGGCTGAAGGATAGCACAATGGGCCTCAAAATATACCTATTGATTAGACCCATCATCAACCCCATGCTAAAGGTGTTTCTCAACCTACGAGAAACTGAGTCACTGGTATGAAGTTCATTCATTGCCCTAGTGGCCTCTCTGACATCCAAGGCATCTTAGATGGTGTGCCTTCTTGTGGATAGAAACTTGCATTTGTTTTGATGTTTGTCCTTTCATTTTGTTCGTTTCCTAGTTTCTTCTCTCCTATAGGCCCAATAGTAAGGGAGGACTAAGTTTTATTCCTATCCAAATGATGTTCAACCTTTTCATGATTATTTTCTATAGTGGGGTTCTCTCCAAGGAATTCCTTTGTCTTTCTAGAGAGTGATGCTCTTTAATTTGCAACCTATGGCATAGGGCATGCTATCTTCTTGGGAAATATTGCAAACTTTCTATCCCCGACATCTTAAACGTGTCCTCAAAATGGAGAATAATTTGTTCTTGGGCTTCCATATATCAAGGTACCAATTTAATATTAGTGGAGCTGAGGTTGTGGTTATTAATGACAAACATGGGGCTTACTAATTCTACTCTAATGTATAAGGGGTACCTCTATTCTTTTTTCATCATCCCTTTTACTTCTTCAGATCTTGTTTCCTCATAGGTCAACCAAGAGGCTAATTACATTAGTTGCATGGCCCCCAATATTCAGTTGGGGTACCAAAATTTCATGTCTGTGAGAAACATATTATGAGTGTAAAACACAAATAGTTTGGCTCTGTCCTCAATACTTTAATTTTTGCAAAAGTCAATGAATTTCTTGTAGTCTTGGAAAGGTAAAAACATATATTGGGCTAAAGTATTTATCTAAAATTGCATACACTCCTTGAGGAAGACGGCATAGGATTTGGATGGCTAACTACATTGTATGGATTCCATGGATAAACTTGCCATAGTGCCAAGTTGTACCTCTTTCTCTTAGAGTTGCTCTCTTAGACTTTTATCTTTTGCAAGTAGCTGCTTTGTCATGACTGACTCCCTTATCCTTAAGTTATTCAATTCTTGCCTCATTTCATTCACTTCCTCCTCCATCATTCCAACATCTTCAACTTTCTTAGGTTTTGCAATTTCCATTCACCTATGAGTCATGCCATTTTCCGTTTCCAACTCAAAGAAAAGTGGTATAGAAAACTTCTCAAGTATAATCCTATTTCCTGCAACAAAATTGTAGTAGGATTAAAATTTAGGTTGCGAATCAATATCTTGGAGCTCTTGGGCACCTTCTTCTTTTCCTTTTTATGTGAATATCTCTTCTTATAGCATCTCTTGTTGCTCTTGTATCAACCCCTACTTCTCCAATTAACAATCCTTATTTCCCCTGTAGCTCATCCCTTTTCCCTTGTATTCCTTTATTTTTTTTTGTAACAAGAAACCTACACTTTGATAATCTTAGATGTAACTTCTATAGTGGCGGGCCTCCCCATTCATGACATAGGTTGTCTACTCTTGGTTTTGGGGGAGGTGACTTCATCAATCTTCCCTCACTAGGTCCCACTTCTTCCCTTTTTCTTGTTGATTCCTTAAAGGTGATAGCAACATTTGAAGGAGGTTGAGGGGTCACTTGCCTTATCTTGGTTCTCTTCCTTGTTTTAAAGTACAAGGGGTACTTGAATTGGCTACCTCCTTTTGGGCTTAACTCGTGTGTGAAGTGTGGCTAATGTGGCAGCCACCTTTTTCTGTGTGTTTCCTCATGAATGGATTATTTGTTCCCCTGACTTTCTACCTTTGAGGTTTGGAGGGCTCCTTAGGGTTCTCCTCCTTTGGTATTTCTTTCTCTTCCTCTCTTTCCTTTGTTTCTATTTTCCCCTTCTCTTCCCTATCCCCATTACTAGAGCTAGTGTTTCTTCTTGTTGTGCAGAGCTAAGGGCTTGTGTTTAAATGAAAACCTCCATGTCCATGTCTACAAAGTCAATAAATAGAAAATTGTTTGCTTAGGTGGCTTAAGGAATCCATGAAAATTAGCTTCATGAGGCTATGATGGGAAACATGTTGGTGCTTCCCTTCCTTTAGTTTCTAAATCATTTTAATGATGGAGTGTAAGAGGAAATGTGAGACACTGAGCTTATTTGGAATTGGTAACTTTGTCTATAACCTTAGCTCATAGAGAAACCTAAATTTATAGGATTACACAATGCTCAACCTCCCCTCACAAAACATATGCTTGAGTATGTGATAGGCCGCGTCATCCCAAGGGTAAGGGATGTTTTCTCTTCTTAGTCCATTTTTGTCTTCCACGTGATTCTCTCTATGGAGGAATAATTTTTTCTTGGTTGTAACACCTATTTCCTTATCCTCATTTCTCCATAAAACTCCTAAGGGTATGGTGGTTACTTTTCTTATAAGATCTGGGCTCAAATGGATTGAAAACCCTCTAAAAAAAGTAGTGGCACTATTTTCTCCCTCAGAATTTAGGGCCATGAAAAGTTCTTGATTTATCTTATCATCATGTCCCCTTAATTGCTTAAATAATCACATCCACTAATGTCTCATAAAAATATCCATAACAAGGGGATGATGATGAATTATTTTGGTATCTATGGGTTCTCTTCTATTGAAACCTCGTACTTTTCCTACTTCTCCTTCTTGAAATTATCTAAGGGTTATTTTCAATATTTTCCTCAGAGCGAAGTCAATTGCAAAAATAGTGGCTAGTTTTATTATTTGACGGAGGAGAAGGATGATAATTTTTACTAAGAAATTTTTTTCTATGTCATTATCTTTCCTTTCTATATCATAAATTTTCAAATGAAATTATTGAACAATGGTTCCTACATGGTACCTGATTTAAGTAGAATTCTTGATGTAGGTGTATGGAAATCAGATAGGGAGGAGGCCATTTACTCTTTCCAAGACGACTCTTTAATGTGAATGAGATTTTGAGGAAAAATTATGTTGGTTTTGGTTGTCTTCCTCCCCTTAAATCATCCCTATAGCCTCTTTTTTGTTCTCTCGTAGAAATTCATATCCTCCTATAGCACTTGCAAACTCAACTTGTAGCATTTTGGTGGCGCCCTAGGTAGACTTTGGTAGCATCTAGCTCGTCCTTTATTTCCTTGGTGGGTTTCTCCATCTATTGTTTAGAAAAAATAAATTGTGAAAATGGAATTGATCCTCATATTTTTATTCCCTTTTGTAGTAATGGCTCAAATTACTTTAGTGACTTATCTCTTGCATGAATTTCCTTTTTTAACAGTTTCCCCCACTCCTCGTAATCATCACCCCACTTAGTTTGACTTTTCCATGTTTCATGGGTGGCTGAGTGAACTGTAATTTACTAATCAAAAGTGGCCAAGTTTACTGCCCACCTCCAGCACATAAAAACTCCATTCCCAATTATTAAACACATTTGTTTTACGATTATGTGCATATGGAAGAGGTGATGGGTCTCATACCAGAGCCTACCTATGATGTCAATGTGTTGGAGAGTATTCAAGCTAGTAGTGAGTTGATTATTGATTAACCGAAACCTAGAGGTGTTAACTTTCCTTGTTTACTCATGCACAAGTCTTCACAACATGATGATGTAGTCGACTAATGAACTCTTTCTTCCATGTAGGCATCCTTTTAGTGTTTGATATGCTATTGTTGTAGGTTTTAACCATGTACAAAAATTACCTGCATACAAATTCTAAAACATAGAAAATAAACAATGCGAGAGTATAACACATAAAACACATATACATAGAGATTTTCCCTTGGATCCCAAAATCGGGACTACCAGCTTGATTTTTCATTATGTTCATTTTAGTGTTACAATACATATTTGTACATTCCGAAGCATCCAATACCATGGACGGAAAACCGTCGCATCCGAAATCACTGACTAAAAACCATCACGTCCAAAACCATGTGCGAAAAGTCATGCAAAAAACCATAGGTAGGTCTACCCAACCTAATATATGGTCCAAAACCCCAACTCCATAGAGTGGGGTTACCTACACCCATCAAACCCCCTATGACCCCCCATGCTACGCAAACAGTGAAACGAAGGGGGGGCTTCGCCCCCCTTCTAACCCCTCGGTTAACTACATGGGCTAGTCATGGAAAGAATATAACATAACCCAACATTCCCCCACTTGTTGTTTTCTTTCCACAGGGGGCCACAAGAGAGCTTAGTGATTTATCCATCCTTGCAATTTCCATTGTTTCTCTACACCAAGGGAACTTCTCAGAGCTCACAGATTTTGTTAATGCATCTACAGTATTCTAAAAAAGTGTCCACCTTTACCAACAAAATCTTTTTTTTTCTATCATATCCCTCACAAAGTGATACTGAACATAAATGTGCTTTGTCTTTGAATGATATGCAGGGTTCTTTGCCAAGAAAAATGCACTTTGGCTGTCACAATCTATCCTTATAGCTTCCTATACTAACCCCATACTTGAACACAATCTCTGTAAGAAAACTACTTTCTTGCTTGCATGAGTGGCTGCCATGTATTCTACTTCTGTAGTTGATAGTGCCACTACAGATTGTTTCTTACTCATCCAACTGGTTACAAATCAAAATAGGTTAAACACATACCCACTTATAGATCTTCTCTAATCCAGATCTCCAGCCTAGTTTGCATCAACAAAGCCACAAATATCCAGCACTCTATCCAATCCTGGTCTTCCTTGGTAGCACAAACCATAATAACTAGTTCCACGCAAATACCTAAAAACCCACTTCGCTGTTGTTAAGTGCTCCTTCCCTAGTTTTGACGTAAACTTTCTCAATGTTCCCATTGCATGTGAAATGTCTGGTCTAGTGCAGACCATTGCATACATCAGGCTACCGACTGCACTTGCGTATGGAACACAGGACATGTCCTCTTCCTCTTCTTGTGCCTTGGGACATTGTTCAGCAGATAAATTCACACCTATAAGAATAGGAACCTTCACCGGTTTACTATTCTGCATATTAAACCTCTGCAGTATTGTCTCAACATACTTCCTCTGGTTTAACCAAAGCTTCCTCTTTGCCTGGTCTATTTTAATTTCCATGCCCAAAATATAGTTTGCAACACCAAGATCTTTCATGTCGAATTTGGAGGACAATTGGGTCTTCAAATCCTTGATAATTTCTTTGTCATTTCCAACCAACAACATATCATCCACATACAAGACCAGATAAATAACACAGTCACCAATTAATTTAAAATACACACAGTGATCTGTTTTTCTTCTAGTAAAGCCAATTCCCTGTATAAATGTATCAAATCTTTTATACCACATCCTTGGTGATTTTTTTAACCCATACAAAGACTTCTTTAATTTGCATACCAGTTCTTTCTTACCCTTCACCGCAAAGCCTTCAGGTTGCTTCATGTAGATCTTTTCTTCCAGATCCTCGTGAATAAATGTTGTCTTCACGTCCATCTGTTTTACCTCAAAATCAAAAGCAACAACAAGAAATAAAATTAATCTAATAGAAGCTACCTTGGAAACAAGAGAAAAATATCACCAAAATCAATTCCTGCCTCCTGGGAATAACCTTTTGCTTCAAACTGAGCTTTGTATTTCTCTAGCTTTCCTTCTGCATTTGTCTTCTTCTTGAACACCCATTTGCTACCAATCGGTTTCCTTCCAGCCTGCAACTCCACTAGATCCCAAGCCTCATTTTTGTGTAAAGATGCCATTTCATCAACCATGGCTTCTTTCCAGAGTTTTCCATCCTCTAAATCTATTGCTTCCTTCACAGTTTTGTGATCATCATCATTAGTAGATAAGGAAAAACTTGAACAGAAAGTGGACGAACTATACCTTTCCGGTTGCATTCTTTCTTGAACTGATTTTCTCACACCTAGAGTTTGTGGCTCTTCATCTTTTGATTCCTCCTTTGCTGTAGAGTCTGATTCTTCCTCCTTAAGCTCAAACTCTATCTTCTCAGGTTCCTTTGTTTGGACTTCATATTTAATAACATCTTTCACCTCTCTGAAAACCACATCTCGGATGTACATAGCCTTCCTTTCTATAGGGTTCCAAAGCTTATAACTGTTTATACCATCCTTATACCCAATAAAGATGCACTTTTCAGATTTACTATCCAACTTGGTTATTTTTTATTTTGGAACATGTACATATGCATCAAGTCCAAACACCCTTAGATGTCAAAGAGAGGGATTTTTACCAGTCCACATCTCTTGTGGAGTCTTATCCTCCAACGCTAATGAAGGTGCTCTTTTGACAAGGTAACATGTTGTCTCCACCACCTCTGCCCAGTATTCCTATCCTAACCCGACACCACTGAGCATGCTTCTTTCCCTTTCCATCAACGTCTTGTTCATTTTTTCTCCAACTCCATTTTTCTCATGTGTGTATGGAGTAGTATTCTTTTGTGCTATACCACACTTCTTACATAATTTTTCAAATTCCTTACTACAAAACTTTCCACCATTATCTATCCTCAACACCTTTATCTTCTTCTCTATTTGGTTTTCCACCAGAGCCTTAAATTCTTTAAACCTTTCAAAGACTTCAGATTTCTTCTTAAGGAAATGTGTCCATGTATTCCTTGAGAAGTCATCTATAAATGATAGATAGTACATAAACTTACCCAGTGATGGAACCTTCACATGTCCAAACACATCACTATGCACAAGTTCTAATATTTGTTTCACCCTCTTACCACCAGAGGGGAAACTCACCCGATTTTTATTCCCATATACATAATTTTCAAAGAAATCAAAATTGAGAGAGCTATTACTCATACCTTCTACCATACCTTTACCATGAGGTATTTGAAGGCCCTTCTCTCCAATATTTCCAAGCCTTTGATGCCACATCATGGTCTTCTCTCCAAAGACCACTAGATTTTTTGCTCTACTTTTAGGAACCACATAGTTGTTGCACCCATCAACAATAGTGCTACTTTGCAGCTTCTACAGAGTTCCATTCCAAACTCCACGCATCAATAACAGTGCTCCTCGAACCATCTTGTAGGTATCCTTCTCGAACACTATTTTTACACCTGCATCATCCAACTTGCTTACAGAAATTAGATTTCTAGCTAATGCAAGAGTATGCAGAACACCAAGAAGTGTTTAAACCCTTCCATCTTGCAACTTCTACTTTACTTTTTTGCGACCAACGATTCTAGCCTTCTTGTCATCCCCCAAGAAGACATCACAAACATCATATTTCTCATACTCGCAGAACCAATCTCTATGGGGAGTGAAGTGAAAGGATGCACCTAAATCAATCAAGCATGCCTCATGATCTACATGTGTACTTGAAGAAACCAAATACACATACCCACCTTCATCTAAGGTGGTTTTCACCTCTACAGAAGGAGCATCATCAAATCCCTTTCCTTTATCAAATTTACAGTCCCTTTTGTAGTGCCTTTCCTTTCTGCATTTCCATCACACCACCTTTACATCTTTTCCTGGGGATTTAGATCTCCCTCTAGATTTAGATCTCCCACTCAATGACTTATTTTTGTCTTTGTTCTGGGACCGTCCTCATACAAATAAGGCATCACCATTTTGGCTCTCCATATTTTTCCATCTCATCTCCTCTGTCAGCAAGGATGAGACTATTTAATCAAAATGCAAGGCAGTTGTATTGCTACCTATTGCAATAACCAGACTATCCCACAAATCTTGTAGAGAACACAACAAATTGATGCACTTATCTTCATCTGAAATTTTAATATCAACAGATAATAATTGACTTATCACGGTATTAAATGCATTCATATGCTCTGTCACTAAGTCTCCATCTCTCATCCTCAAGTTATACATATTTTTCCTTAAGAACAATTTATTCACTAGAGACTTAGATTGGTACAACGTCCCTAACTTGTCCCACAAAGCCTTTGCCATAGCTTCCCTTTATACATTTAGCAATAATGAATCTGAGACACACAATCACATTGTGCTCTTTCCCTTCTGATCCAACTTCTTCCATTCTTCATCGGACACTCCCATTGGTTTAGTATGAGGATCTATGGCGATCCACTGATCTTTATCCACCAACAGATCCTCCATCTTGAGTTTTCCCAAATCAAAACTCTGACCATTAAATTTCTCGTCTCTATCTTTCTACTGCTCGCCATCTTCTTTCACCACTAGAATCGATCTCATAGATCTCCCACTAAACATGGTCTACCAAAAGCCCGAGTGAAACCCATCGGCAACAAAGGTGCCCCTTTGAAGCCAAAACAACTCTCATACCAAATGTAGGTTTTAACCCTGTATAGAAATTACCTGCATACAAATTCTGAAACACAGAAAATAAACAATGTGAGAGCATAACACATAAAACAGATACACACAGAGATTTTCCCCTGGATCCAAAAATAGAGACTACCAGCTTTATTTTTAATTATGTTCCTTTGAATGTTACAATACATATTTATACATTCTGAATCATCCAATACCATGGACTGAAAACCATCCCATTCAAAACCATGGATCAAAAACTATTGCGTCCAAAACCATATGCAAAAAATCATGCACAAAACCATAGGTAGGTCCGCCCAACCTAATATAGGGTTCGAAAAAAAAATTCTCCCCTGCCCTCCCTCCCCCCACTACACAATCGGAACAATGAAGGGGCGGCTACGCTGCCCTTCTAACCCCCCAGTTAACTACGCGGTCTAGTTGTGGAAAGAATATAAGACAACCCAACAACTGTTGGAGTGGATAAATTACCTTACATATGCTTTTCAAGGATGGTGTGAAATTTATAAGCTTTAAGAATGGCCTCATGATGCCTTAAAGTGGTTGGAGCTTCTACTATGGAGATGTAAAAAATATCTAGTTTAAGATCTTCTTGGAACTATGCAATTTTCTACAGGACTAATATTGAAAATGCAACAAGAAAATCCTGATTTAATTTTTCCCTTGAATTAAACTTGGAATTAATTTGCAATTCCAAATCACAAGACAATTTGTATTAGTTAACTAAGTTATTTGACTTAGTTGGATCAGTTAATTCGAGTTTAGGGTCTAACTTGAGTCATGTAGAGTGTCTCATACATTATAGGAGCCTTGGTTGATTTTATTGTAAGTTGTAATTAATTAATTCAATTTAACTGAGTTAAGATCACTTAAATTAGTTCCAACTTTGGAAAAACTAGTGGGATGTCTAGTGGTGTGGTGTTGCTTACAGTGATCAACTAGTTAATTGATGATTCACTCATAAATAACTCATTCATGCCATATCTGAGAGTTAGCTAGTAGATATTGGAGTTGAAGGATGATGTACTATTAGTTGTATAATCATTTGAATTATACAGGTGGTGCATGCATTCATAGGAAGGCCTATGCGGATTGCACAATTCCAATTAAGGAATCTCTCTGATTGATAGGGGCTAATTCCCAAGGAAACAATTCAATGAAATAGACTTGAGAAAGAAATAAATTTACTAAGTGTTGGCATAGGCTTGTCTAAGAAGCAGTGAAATAGATAGAGAGAGCGCAAATGTTTCTCAGGCTTGAGAGAAGTATTATAATCTTCTCACTTTTTCTCACTAATGCAAAATACATATAGCATGGATTTTTAGTTGTGGATTTTTCTAGGAATTCATTATGTAATGTGTTGATTGAATTATTTCTCTTGTATGCTTCGTGATTTCGCGATCGTCTAATTCTTTCCACTTATTAGTATAGTATATTCAAGTCTATTATTTTAGTAAATTGCAATTAGCAATTTAAATCTACAAGGAATTTCTACATGCTATCAGAGCATGAATCACTCTTGAGAAGGAGAATATAATTTTTTCTTTTGTAGGTGAAATTGAATTTGTAGTATCATAATTCAAAGCTAGCAGGATGTCATTCTACATATTGAGACTCAAGTATTCCCTTGAGGGTAGCTCAAACTATATTTCTTGGAAGGACGAGATGGAGGAAGTGTTGGAAGAAAACAGGTTTAAGGAATTCAAAGAAAAATATATTCCTAAGCCTCCAACAATTGATGCTCAAGATCTGTTAGAGTGGAGAAAATGTGTTTCAAAGGCAAGAAGGATTATCCTAATAGGAGTTTGAGATCATATTGTCTTGAACCTCCATGATAAGGAGACTCCATATGCAATGTGGAAGGCCTTAATAAACCTGTTTCAAAACAAAAATGATTACACGAAGATGGAACTGAAAGACAACCTCAGAAAAATCAAGATGGAGAAGGGTGACATAAAACTAAATTAATTGACCAAGCTCACCCAATGTCGATATGAGCATGGAAGTGTTGGTGTTACAATTTGTAAAGATGATTTGGTAATCCTAGCACTTCTTTGCCTTCCCAAGAGTTGGAATAGCTACTAAGATTTGATAAATGTGAAGGAGAAGATACCAGAGTAGGAGCATTTGTTGTTTGACTTGCTGCAAGAAGAGATTCAAAATAACACTAGATATGGATCCTCATCGAAGCATGATGATGAGGATAATTGTGCCTTATATGGAAAAGAGAAGAAATGGAAAGGGAAGTCATCCCATTCCAAATTAGATTCTAGTTAGGGTGGAAAGAAGGACTTGTCAAAGATTAAATCGTTTCACTGTCATGATCTAGGACAATATGCCAGGAAGTGTCCACAGGAGAAGGATCGCAAGAACCCCTTAGGAGGAGTGGCCAGTGAAGCTCTTGTTTCACAATTCAAGTTGGATTTCACCCTCATCACTTGCATGGTGAGATCGACGATGGGTAGTGTGTTGTATCTGGATAGTGGAGCCTCATTCCATATGACCAGCAAAAAATAATTCTTTAGTGACTTGGAGGAGAAGGACCTCTAGATGCACACTAAAATGGGAAATGATGGAAGGTATAATGTAATCGACATCAATATGAATACTTTTTAGAGGGAGTCTTGTTCTCCTCTCACATTAAAATATTTCACCTATGTTTTGGGTCTGAAGAATAATTTGGTTTTTGTCGCTATGTTGGAGGAACATGGCTACCATGTGATATTTAGCAAAATAAAGGCTTTTCTTCATTACATAGCCTCAAGAAAAGTGAAGCAGATTGGGGTTCAGGTGAATAATCTCTACAAATTGCATGTAGAAGGTTGTATTTCTTTGGGAAGAAAAGAAGACAAGGTGTAGAGGTGAGACATCAGTGAGTTCCGGCATAGAAAATTGGGTCACTTGCACCATGGAGATTTGAAGATCATGCAAAATATTTCTACAGATATTCCCAAGGGTACACTAGAGTAGAGAGATACATGCAAAGGGTGTATAATGGAGAAGTACATTGAAGCCACCTTTCATGATAAGGATAGTTGTGTGCAAGTCATCCTTGGAATAGTTCACTCAAATGTGTGTGGACCGTTCTTAATAGCCTCAACGACCAAGCACATGTATTATGTAATATTTGTAGATGATTTCTCAGGTAATTGTTGTATTTTCTTCATGCAAAAAAGAGATCATAAATTATCTAAATTTTGTCAATTTAGAGCACTTGTTGATAAAGACATTGCCATGAAAGTGAAGGATCTCAGGAGAGATAACTGTGGAGAATATGTGTTAAAGGAATTCAAGAACTTCTGTGCATGAGAAGCAATTCGACAGGAGTTAATAGCACACCATAAACCATAGTAAAATGGGGTGGTTGAAGGGAATAACAAGAGTATTGTGGGAGCTGAGTGGGAAATGTTACATGATCAAGTCTTATCATTGCACTTGTGGGTTGAGGAATGCAACATAATTGTATATGTGCAAAACATAAGTCCTCATTCGATTCTCAAGATGAATACACCAGAAGAAGCCTTTTCAATTAAGAATGCAACACACTCCAAGACCTTTGGTTTATCATTTTACTGTCATGTTACCAAGGATGCAAGGAAAAATCTAGATCCAATAACTAAGTTGGCCATGGTTGTGAGGTAGACTTATACACCTCACAACTATCAGTTGTACCTTCCATCTCACAGAATGACAGTTGTTCGTAGAGATGTGAATTTCTATGAAGCGAAGGCCATGGCATGTTCCCTTGAGAGAGACATTCATTTGAATGTAGATGAGGAGCTTTTAACTCCAATGGAAGAACTTCAGGATTATGCGGAGTAACCACATGTAGAGGATCAGAGTGTGGAAGCACTGAATCATGCATAAACTTCCAGATATGTAAGGAACTACAATGAAGAGGCTGAGAAATTCATGCATTATGTTATAGAGAATGTGGGAGCACCCACATCATAGTGCAGGTAGAGGACGTCACCAGGTTGGTAAACTAGCTACATGGCTATGATGAGCGACAGTGTAGAGATTGAGCCATCCTCATTCGAGGAAGCAGTGAAGAAGTCAGTATGGATTGATGCCATAATAGAGGAGTATGACTCCATTATCCAAAATAGTGTTTGGAAAGTGGTTTGAAGACCATCAGATAAGTCATTAGTGAGTTCCATATTACGTTAAAAGCTAAAGCAAGCAACATATTAGAGTTTGGAGAAACACAAGGCAAGATTTGTGGCTAGAGGGTTCTCTGAAGTGGAGGGAATTTGTAATGACCCTCGTGAAAAGTTCATGTAATAAAAGTTAATAAAGGCAAAATAAGAGCATGGTTAAGGGACACTTATTCTAAGCTGAATGTTGGGAAAATATATCCTACTGGGCATCCCTGGATGTGTGTTTTGGTTACGAAAAATGGGAAAAGGCTAAGTCAAAGGCATTAAAAGGGAAAAAGGCATTTTGACACAATTATTTATGAAAAATTAGGAAATTACGAGAAAAATAAAGTGAAAGGTCATAGGTTGTATGTGAGGAGGAAATTGAAGGAAAATAATGGAAAATGAAGCTAATAGAGGCCTCACTAATAAATAGGCTTATGAGGATCAATTGGTAACCTTTTCTCAGTTCAGGTTTGGAGCTCTCTCATTATTCTCTCTCTCTCTCACTCTTTTTGTCACTTAGAGTTTTCTTGGTGCACTAGTTTTTGGAGCAAAGGAAGGAAAAGAAAGGAAAGGAAAGGAAAGGAAAGCAAGGACCAAGGAAAGGAAAGTAGGATCAAGTAGCTTCAAGAGGAATATTTGCAGGGAACCTTTTGCATGTGTGATTTCCTAGTTGGCTTGGAAATGCATGGGTTTGCATGTTGGTGTATGGTTCTCTTGTTGTGGGTGGCATGGTTTTTCTGGGTTATGATAGTGGATTTTACCATAGCCTAGCCTTTCTACAGATGACATGGTATGTTGGGATTTTATTTATGGTTTTGAGCTAAGGTTTGTCGGATGGATTTCAGAATCTAGGGTGGCAGTAGTCTCAAGGTTCATTCCCAAAGGCCTAGGAATCCCTTCACTCGTTTTGACGGGATACATGGTAAAGCCAGAGGGAGTAGTCTCGGTTTAGTGCCTAATGACCCAGGTTTGTATTTCGGTAAAGCCAGAGAGATAAGAAGACAAAAAATTCCTCAAGGACAGTGATGGATTTTGGATGGCATTCTAAGTTTTGTTCGGTTGTGATCAGAGCACCGGTCTTGGTGTGATCATGATTCAGATTTAAACAGAAACGCAACAAATTACCGAGATATACATAAACACAGAGATGTAGTGGAAACAATACTTCATTTCATTAATGTAAAATACTAAAATATGCTTACAAACAGAAATGTAAATAAACTAGCTAGGGCGATGGTAGCTTATCTCTGAGAAGAGATGTGGCAGCTAAATGCCTCTGAACTATGTTACAATGAGGCTCGAAGGCCTGTTTATTTGTTGAGAAGAAATGGAAAACCCAAAACATCCAAAAACCTAACCCTAGAAGATTAAATGCCAAACTATGGGCCCCATTTGGGTAAATTGGTACATTAACTTCCCGGGGTTGTAACTTTGGCATAAGATCTATGTTTGATGCACACAATGTCTTGTTAGACAGATTTATCTGAGAACTACAACTTTGGGAAGAGAAGCTTCGGTCCATGGACCTGTGTTTCTACTAGTTTTCCCAAAAACATTGTCCTTTAGGGCCTCAAAAGGTCTTCGGAAGTTCAAGACTTGAAAAACTACCAAAAATAGTAAGTTGTGCTATAATTAAGGAAACTGAAAAGTTGAAAGAAACAATGGTGGGGGTCCTAGTGGACTTGGTGGGTGGACACCAATATCCACATGGATCATTCCTCCCCCTTTAGTAAGCAATGGTCCTCATTGCGTTGATTTCATGCATGAGATGAGGAAACTTTTGCTGAACTTGGTCCCTGGTGGGCCACTAGCCCTGGTGAAGGAGTTGGCTTGCTTTGACAACTCGATACAGTTGGATATTCTGCTGGTGGGTGTGCTTGATCTGTGTGTCCATGATCTAATCAGTTGCAGCTTGTTCCATGCAATATGGAGTTAACTTTGTGGGTGTGAGTTTTTGTGCAATATCAAATGTGTTTAGTAATGGTGGAAAGTATGGCCGAAGTTGGTCCACATTGAACACTGGCTGCAGGCCAAGGAATGGGGGAATTCTGAGCTCAAATGTATTGTCTCCCACAACCATGGTAATGGTGTAAGGACCATATCGGAGTGGTATGAGTTTTCGATAGGCTCTGGTAAGGCGTTCATTTTACAAATGTAACCAGACTTTGTCACCCACCTTAAACTTGTGTGGCACCCAATGTTGATCATGTTGTTGTTTGTACATGGAATTTGAATTCTCTAGAATTTCATGGACCTGCGGGAAAATATGTTGGATGTGATCAATGAAGTTGTTTGCCTTATCTGTTTCGAACTGGAAAAGAGTCGAATCTGCATGACTAGATGCAAATGGCATGGCCACATCAATGGGACATAGTGGATTGAATCCTAAGCCCACCTAAAAAGGGTTGCGGCCAATCAAGCTATGGAGAGCCCGGTTGTAGTTGTGCTAAACATAGGGGAGGCTCTCGTCCCATGTGCATGGATGATTTGAGATGTACATGCATAGAATGTGTACGATCATCCTATTGACAACCTCTGTCTGGCCATTAGTTCTTGGACGGAAGGTAGTGGACTTAGTGAGTTTGGTGTCCAGCATCAACTAGAGACTGGACAAAATGTACTAAAGAGACTATTATCCCGATATGAGATGATAGACTGTGGGATCCCAAAGTGTACCCACACTCATTCAAAGAAGAGTTTAGTAGTGACTTATGTTGTGATATTCTTCTTGCAGGCCGCCATAATGGCCGTCTTCGAGAACCTATCGACGACCACAAAAACATAGTTGCTTCCATGCTTAGTGGAAGGAAGGCCTGACATTTAATCCATGGAGATGGATTCCCAAGGTCAACTAGGTGTAGGTACTGGGGTATAGAGGCCTTGCTTCTTGATGGTCTGTTTGGCAATGGCACAGGTAGTGCATGATCTTATGTACTTCTTGACATCTTATTGAAGATTTGGCCAATAGAAATACTTTTGTAGTGCTGCCACCGTTTTCTCGACCCAGAAATGCCCAATAGCCCTACTATAGTGTGCTTCCCAAACCATCTTGGCATGCTCGCTTGAAGGAACACAAAGCTGACCTAGATGGCATGACAGAGCATCTTGGAGGTGAAAATCTGGAACATGCTAACCCTCCAAGGGTGTTAGGTATGTGTGGTCGAATTCTGGTTCACCTTTGTAGAGAAGTGGCCAATCAGAAGTCTCGTGCCCACGAGAGTTGAGCACGGTCGTTAACGCCAAGATTGGTGGTCGACTAAGGTAATCTACAACATTATTGGTGCTTCCCTTCTTATACTTATATTCAAATGGAACTATTACAGGTATGTGTACCACTTCTGATGGCGATCATTTTGTAATTTCCCTTGGGTTTGTATGAAATGTAGGGGTCAGTGGTCTGTGTGAATGATTGTTTCCTTCCCCAAAATGTAATGCTTCCATTATCGGTAGGCCTGCACAATGGAATACATCTCTTTGTCATAAGTGGGATACTTCCAGACTGTTTCTGAAATTGTCTCACTATGATATGCAAATGGATGCCTGTGTTGAGTAAGGACTACCCCAATAGCATAGTTAGACGCATCTATCTCGACCTCAAATGGTTGATGCAATTCCGGTAATGTGAGCACTGGTGCTGAGCAGAGACAATATTTCAACTCTGTGAATGCCTTCTATTGAGATTCAGACCAAAAGAATTTTGTTGTCACTCTTCCCTTAGTGACTTGACTTAAGGGCCAAGTGATATGGGAAAACCCCAACATGAACCTACGGTAGAAGTTGGCAAGACCTAGAAAGATGCGGAGCTTTGTCAGAGTCGTTGGAGATGGCCAATCGCCAATGACTTGGATCATGGCTGGATCCACATGCACCCATGTTCATCAATATTGTATCCTAGATACTAAACCTAGGTCATGGAAAAAGTGCATTTCTCCAAATTGGCACATAACTTGTGTTGTCGCAGTGTTTAGAGAACCTGTCGGATGTGGTGGATGTGCTCTTCCCAACTCTGGCTGAAGATTAGGATGTCATCCAAGTATACCACTACAAATCATTTGGTGAATGGTTGCAAGATGTCATCCATTAGCCTCATCGAGGTTGTAGGAGAATTCGTCAATCTGAAAGGCATAACCAAACATTTGAAAAGGCCCTCCTCGGCTTTGAAGGCAGTCTTCCAAAATCGGAGGGTTCAATTGGTACCTGGTAATATCTTGACTTCAAATCGATCTTGTTGAAATATTTTCCCCCTTTTAGTTGGTCCAAGATGGTATTAATCTATGGGACCAGGTACCTGTTATGGATAGTGTTATTGAGAAATCTAGTGTCTATGCAGAGCTACTAGTCCCACTAAGACGGGTAGCTATCTTAGAAACAAACAGATTAAAGTTATTTTCATTTACCTTTATGAGAAGTAGAGAGGAGAGGAGAAAAGAATACCAACCTTGATCTTTCGCTTGCTTCTCTTCTTCTTCCTCCTCCTCTCTGATAGGTCTTTGCCGCTCCTCCCTTGACCACTCCACTTCAAAGAGTACTTGTAAATTCAAAGCAACATAATACCTCCAAAGTGCAGAGGTCTACAATCATAAACAATATAGGACTAGATATATATTGACCACACAAATGCATATATCATCAAACATACAAGAATGTGGAGGAAAACTTGAATAGATTTATTGATGTAAAGATTAGAAGAGAGGATTACAACCCATTGATTTCACCCAGCATCATCCTCCCAACATGAAAGCCCTTCTTCACCTCATGAAATGCTTAGATCACCCAACACTATGATATTCCACCAGGAAACCAACAACACTTCCTTATACAAGATTCCACCCTTTCGATCTCTGGGATGAGGGATCCATATATAAATGATTGTAGGTGCATGAGTCAGCTTCTGGGATTTTGATTAGTGTCTTCTCTCTGATAGTTCTTGATTCCACTTGGAGATTGATGATCTCTTACTCATCCCTGGGCAAATTCAGAGAGGCAAGTGTCACAAGAGAAGTTTCTAAAAGATTCCATGATCATCCTCCTTGCAAACTGTCTCTTCCATTTGTCTACCCTCGCCCATCACACCCTACAGAAGGGCTTTCCAGTATGGATCACACTTTTTACACTGAGAAGGTGATATGCATCGCACCCTCTACACTAAGCAGTCTATATGGTCTAGTTTTGACCAGTTCTGAGCAGTTTTCTGTGGAGAACTTCTGGGAGATGATGTAATCAGCTGACCTTGTTCCTTTATGGTATGAAACAACAATTTTAGGGATTCAAAAGCCCTTGGTTTATTGACATATATTATTTGGGGTTGTAGTGCCCAAATATGTCTATAACAATTTCCCCTTAAAGCATGAGGTCGAAAATCTTTTGATGTCGGGTGAAATGCTTTATCATGAGGATCCAAGGTTTTTCGAACTGGAAGGCGACCTGTAATAAGATACAATACAATACATTATCTTCATAATATTTTCATGATCTAGCTGAGGCAGGCATTCCCATGCTTAGATTTATAAATTCATTTTCACGTACAGAAGACAAAAAATTGTCTATGTGGCAGACTGATGATTCTGATAGAGCCATCATCCTTTGATTTGAATGATCATATGTGCAGCAAATGATGTACATTTGATGTCTTTATTTTCCTGAATATATCGCAGCCCAAATGGATGAAACTAGATCCAGGGTCTTCAAACTTGTCCAATCTTCTCCTGAAGTATAAGTCGGTCCATGTGAAAAATGTTATGGAGTCGAATATGGAAAGACATCGCCTGATTACCAGCCAATGATGTAAGCTATTAACAGGCATGAGTGGAATCACCGATAATGATGATGACCCTCAAGGTACTATAGTAAAATTCACATGGTGTGAAAAATGGACTTGTCATCGAACACGACACAAAAGCTTTCGGTCGAAGGCCATTGATGTAAAACTATTACAGTGAAGGCCATTGAAGTGAGAAACTTGCCATTGAGGCATGCAAGCTTCAAAGTACTGAAAGTGTTGTTCCTAGGTTGACTTCTTGGATAATGAGCTGTCGTCGACAAGAAGTAACCCGTCGTAGGAGGTCCTTAATGAATCCCACATCTATGACATGGAACAGAGAAAATTATTTTGTGGAGGTGAAAACGATATGATGATACAAGGTTCAGGGTGGCAGTCATGAAAGAATGGAGTGTGAATGTATTGCAGCGGATGAGACACAAGATGGGTTGGTGAATTCTCTGATCAACTTCTCTTGAACATATCAGCGACACTGAAATGGATTGGTAGCGTTAATCCCAAAGATGGATGGTACAATGGACCAATGGTAATATGACCAGTGAACGGAATAACCCAACCCGACTCAATCATGGTGATGGAGTGAAAGTGTCATGTTCAAGAGCGACTCGCTACCAATAAAATTTCTTCAAGTTTTCTCCCCAATTTTTCCCCAGTCATTGCTAACCAATACCTCTTTATTTTTTTCAAGCTTAAGGAGGATAACATATGCTTGTTCTATAATTTTCCCTTCGATCAAACCCGTCGCTATGTTTTAACGAGCCTAGCGATACTGAAACTCGTTCTTTTCTGCATGGAGAAGTTTGTCGCTATTGGTTTTAACGAGTTTAACGACAAAGATAACTCGATCCTTTTTCAATTTTAGAGAGTCTGAAAAGGGATGAAAGGAAACTCTAGTAATCATTTTTCATCACATAATCCCTTAGGTCCGAAAAAGTATAAAATAATATGAAAGGGATGAATTTTCAATAGTTTTAACGAGCCGAACAAGACAAGTGCTCGATCGTTTTGTGTAATAATCCCTTAGGTCCAAAAATATTAAAATATAGAGGAGGGATAGCACTCCCGGAGGGGCCAACTGCTTGGCAATCTTTTCATATTTTACGAGTTAAGTGAAAAGAGCTTAAAGGAGACTCATCTTTGAGGAACGAGTGATATTTTTGGGTAGCTGCTAATTCTAGGTAAGGCTTGGAATTTTCCAATCACGGTAATGTCACAAGGATGGCTAACAGAATCACTCTTCGCAATTGTTCCTCAAAAGGGCAAACAATCAAATGGAGGTGTATGATTGGCCAAACAGAGTGGAGGTGACGGTAAGAACACAACCAGGGCTCAAAAGTTGATGATAATGCATTCAAAATGGTCATTTACTAGAGGTTGGTTCATTTTCTAATGAGCTTAAACTCTGGGGGAAGATTTTCTCATTGCTTAGGTTTAATTTTTAACGAGCTTGAACTTCATAAAAACTACTCATGCTAGTCGTATAATAAGGATGTCTCATCGATAGGTTCAATTTTTAAGGAGCTTTCACCATTTGAAACTTTGCTCCACTCCCTTTCGCATGCAAGCTAGGAACAACCAACTACTATCCTAGGGGTTAATTAACTACTGAGATTAGGTAGGAAAGCTTTTCCTTTACTTTGTTGGTGCCATCCGGCCCCTGCAAAGGAAAACGGTCGATTCGACCAATCGCTCGACCTAAGTTGTTGAAGTCAGCAAAACTATGGGGTTAGCGTTACGCTAGCCACTTTTCACTTGTGCGCAAAAAGGTTTGCATGCCCCCAGGTATAGTGAAGTAGAGTTTCGAGGTTACCCTTCAATTTGCAGACAAAACATTTGTTCCGTTGGGAAGGGCCTACCTTTTCCAAGTTACCTTTCAATTTGCAGACAAAACATTTGTTCTCTTGGGAAAGGCCTACCTTCCAATGGAGGTATCTTATTCCAGTCTAATCCCATATTCCTATATGGACGGGCATCAGACCAGTCATATATCCTTTGAGGAAACCTACTCTATGCCCAGAGTTTTCCTGCTGAAGCAGACCAGGGTGCATGCCCCCTGGGTTTCAGTCATGGCCACCGAATTACTCACGTTCTTCAAGCGGACAGACTGGAGATTGATAGGACATTCCTTGCATGAAAAGAACAGTTAGGGATGGTACTTGAATATTAGCTATGTGTGAGCTAGGGAATGAAGCTGGTCTGCATGTTGGACCACTCAACCTTCATGCAAAAAACACATTACTCGAAAGAGTGAGGAGACAATGGCTCCCATGCTATAAATATAGTCACTCATAAGGAGCAGGTTATAATCTAAAGGTCATTAGACTACCATTATGTTCAGATACATGGTTTTCCCTCTCAAATTTATAAGCAAACTCAAAAGGATCCCTAACGGTCGACTGGTTCCTTTATCAAAGCCTGTTAGATTTCACATCTCAGGCAGAAGTGATGGCGAACCAAGCACTTTCCAAGCAGTTGAGGAAACGATACTCACAGAAGCCCCTTCATCTATGATGGTATCAACCATGACCATTATGTAAGCTTGTACAATGATTTGGAATGGTACATTAGATGGTAGACAGGGTCTGCCTAGTAGATTCCAATCGAAGGAAATGACAAGGTTGCTTGGAGGTGGGACCGAATAAACGATCAGATATGACCCTAAAGAACTTCCTTCCTGTGGTAAAGGAATGGGTAGGTTTCCCCCATGTTCATCGGAGTCTGTGTTTACAAAAATAATTTGAACAGTGTCGTCCTCATTCTCTTCGGTGACTGTATCATCTGAAGATGGACCTTCCGAAGACAAGACAGGGTCAACTGCCGCCTCAACCTTTTGAATTTCATCTAGTATGGACTTAGATGGTTTAACTTCAATGATAGATGCTTGAACCGACCACAAAGTTGTGTGAGTCAGATTTTCAACTAGCGATGGACTCGGCAAGAGTTTCTTGTACCTAGGAGGAAGTTGTACCGCTGAAGCATGACAGTTATCCAAGACTCTTTTAGCTTCATCTAGGAAGAGACAACGATGGACGACATGATTGCCTTCACACAATTTACAAGGCAATTTACATTTTCCCTTCTGTCCAGAGACTTTGTTTTCACTAGTTGATGGTGTACTTTCAACATGATCGTCAAAGGTTGATGACACCAGATTGTGCAAACAAGGAGACCAGACCCTTAATATCTGAGGGATTCAAGGACAATCTTGATGATAGTGGTCTCCTTTGCAAATGAAACATGGATATTTAGGTCTGGACGGTGCAGTGTGTGGATTTTTGCTAGACGATGCATGGTTGCCCATTTATGACTTTTGCTCCTCCTTCTTCTTCTCTTTCTCCTGCCCTTTCTTCTTCTTCTCAATTACTTGGTTTTTAGCTTTACCAGCTTCACGAGGCGAAGAGGAAGGAGGGGAGGGAGAAACAAGAGAAGCGGAAGGTTGGGGGGTAACTCTAGTCTCATCTAGTTGTTGACTTGTTTGCTCAGGAATCGTGATGGTTTGAATGACATAGGTCAAGAAGAGCCATATTGGCAAGCCAATTGTCAGTCCTGGGAGGGACAATGTGGCCATATGAGGTGCACCAACATCTTCCCAAGAGGAGAAGGGACTAGGATTTCCCCCAAGGGGAAATCCTTGGTTGGTGGGCTCCATTTTTCTCAACCTAATACCAACGAGGGAACAATGATGTTATTTTGATTAAAATAAATTTTAGACGCTTCGACACAATTTTCTTTTTCAATTTTTAAGAGTCGAGGAAAAGCAAAACGTGACTCTAGTCGCCTTCAATTTTTAATAAGCTTGAAGTGACAAGTGCTCAGATGGACCTTTTCTTTAAGGAGTCTAAAAAGAAATGAAAGAGACTACTCTAGAAACCTAGACAAAGGGGTTACCAAACCAATTGCAAAAATGCAAAATAATTTTTACGGTATGGTAGTCAATCTTCCCGAATGCTGTTTTCAGTGCATTGCAATCGATAGGGTGGCAAACATGGTTTCCTAAGGATAAAGGATACAACCTATTGTGGTCTCCCAATATATACTCAACTGTATGTGGGAGCACAATTCTGTACTAGCACTTGTCGTCTCAAAGAGGAGGAATCACCCAACCAACAATGAAAGCGATAGTTACCAGGCTTTATGATGCCGGAATATGTCTCTAGCCTAGACTTGTAAATGTTGTGCATTAGGTTCCAAAGCATTTTTATGTTCATTGAGTTTATTGTATAGTTGATCTTTCTTAAGAAGTTATCCTTTCAAGTTCACCACGTGATGTAGATATACAATTCCTAAAATGAAATCTAAGATGATAAACAATCATTTAATCTTCTTTTTTCAATGAAAATCCTAGCTACTAAGGAAAGAGAAGCGGAATTCTTTCAACAAAGAGCAGAGAGCACACACTAGATGCACCGTCCTAAATCAAAATCAACAAGCAGTCTAAATGCAAATGCACATGCATGTATTTGTTTTCTCTTTCTTAATGTGTGAATGAAAAAAATAATGCTAAGTAGAAATTTGAATCGTTTCAAGTGACAATACTAACGATTTTCTTTTCAAAAAAAAAACAGAAGGAAGATAATGGCGACACTTTGTGATTTTGAATTGAAAACTGCTTTCGACACTTGAAAAACTATTAATTCAAATCAAATACAAGAGTAACAGTGTAATCCACCATCATGAACAATAGAATCCTTTTCTTTGACTGAAAACGACACTTGCGACACTTTCAAATCAAAAGACGACAGCTTGATTACGCTACTTCTTTGTAAAAGAGGACCATAAATGGCAAAAAATACATAAAAAACATGTATAGTTTTTTGTACTATGGAGGCTGAATCATGTAAAGGAAGGGCATTTCCACAGAGGTATACTGATCACAGACAGCAAAACTCCTTAATAAAGCTGAAGAGAGTGAAGAAAAAACCAAAATCTGGAAGCAGAAGAGGTCTTATTTGATCATCACACCTGTAACACAGGGAAGGTGTGATGCATCTCACCTACTACACACGGGAGGTGCGACACATCTAGATTCCTAAGAGGAGAATGTGCGATGGTCTAGGGACGAGACTTCAACTTGGTTCTGGGTCACAGTTTGCAGCTTAGTTCAGAGATTTAAGCCGAGCAAATGATAGTCAGTAAATACAAATCACAAGGGCTGATCTAATGAGGCTATTAGAGCCACCACCAGGGAAATTAAGATGTTTGAAAATCAATTTTTCAGTTTATAAACAAAACCTGGAGATAGACTGAAGCAACATTGATCTACTTTGCACTTGCATAGAAAATGTAGTTCGAAGGCTAGCTGGCTTCACTTCAGGCTCTGTCTGTATGTTTATAAAGCAAACAAACTACTAGCTCCCTAGTGGAGTCGCCATTTTGTTATCGGGAAATCTAGTGTCTATGCAGAGCTGCTAGTCCCACTAAGACGGGTAGCTATCTTAGAAACAAACAAATTAAAGTTACTTTCGTTTTCCTTTACGAGAAGTAGATAGGAGAGGAGCAAAAAATACCAACCTCGATCTTTCGCTAGGTTTTCTGCTTGTTCCTCCTCCTCTCTGACAGGTCTTTGTCGCTCCTCCCTTGACCACTCTGCTTCAAAGAGTACCTATAAAGTCAAAGCAGCATAATACCTCCAAAGTGTAGAGATCTACAATCATAAACAATATAGGACTAGATATATATTGACCACACAAATGCATATATAATCAAACATACAAGAATGTGGAGGAAAACTTGAATAGATTTATTGATGTAAAGATTAGAAGAGAGGATTACAACCCATTGATCTGACCCAACGTCATCCTCCCAGCATGAAAGCCCTTCTTCACCTCATGAAAAGCTTAGATCACCCAACACTATGATATTCCACCAGGAAACCAACGACACTTCCTTACAAAATACAAGATTCCAGCCTTTGGATCTCTGGGATGAGGGATCCATATATAGATGATTGTAGGGGGTGAGTCAGCTTCTGGGATTTTGATTAGTGTCTTCTCTCTGATAGTTCTTGATTCCACTTGGAGATTGATGATCTATTACTCATCCCTGGGCGAATTCAAAGAGGCAAGTGTCACAAGAGAAGTTTATGGAAGATTCCATGATTATCCACCTTGCAAACTGTCTCTACCATTTATATACTCTCACCCATTGCACCCTACAGAAGGGCTCTCCAGTATGCATTGCAATTTTTACATTGAGCAGGTGAGATGCATCGCACCCTCTACACTGAGCAGTCTGTATGGTCCAGTTTTGACCTGTTCTGAGTAGTTTTCAATGGAGAACTTCTGGGAGATGATGTAATCAGCTGACCTTGTACCTTTAGGGTATGAAACAACACTTTTACGGACTTAGAATCCCTTGGTTTATGGACATATACGATTTTGGGTTGCAGTGCCCAAATATGTCTATAACAGATAGTGATCTTGTTCAGTGCCCAATAGTCGATACAGAGTCTCCAAGTCCCATCCTTCTTTTGTACCAACATGACTGGGCTCCCACAGGGTGATAAACTCAGACAGATGTGACCTTTCTACAACAACTCTTGAATCTGCCTCTTGATTTTATCATTGTTTAGAACGAAGCACTGATAAATTGGTCCATTCGGCACTAACACACCTAGGGTCAGATCGATGGAGAGCTTAACCTGAAAGTGCAGAGAAACCCTTGCGTGGGAGGTGAATATGTACTCGTACTCCTCCATGACCTTGTCCATCTATAGTTGTTGTACTGAGGGGCCCTGTCTAGAGGTCGCGGCCACTTTCTTCTTCTTTCCTTGATGGTGTATCATCAGGAAAACAAATTTCCTAGTTTTGGAAATGAGCTTACTACATTGTTTTGCAATAACCAAAGAGATGGTGGTAGGCGGTGCTACCTCTAATATCCTGTACAACTTATTTCCCAAAGTAACAATAACAACATGGGGCCTTGATTCATACACAACATTTCGCTTCCAAAAGTATGGTTGTCTTAATAATACATCACAAACTTCATGGGGACCAATGTCACACAATACCTCATCTGTGAAGGGCTTGATGTTGTATGGAAAGGCGACACTACTGGCTCATGCGAAGATCCCATCCTTGGTGAAGCCACCCAATGGTGTACAATTGAGGATGTGATGTGGTCAGTAAGCCTAGATGCTTCACAACTCTACCGAAATGAGGTTCTTTTGGCTCCCGTTGTCAACAATGAACTGTAGATGCGAACCCTTTACCCACATCTAGGAATGGAAGAGATGCTCCTCCTCCTCTAGATCTTGAGGTCCCTTCTTCTGGATCTTTGTGGTGGAAACGGTGGCATTGGACTCCACATCGATAATCTACTTCCCTTTGTCATTCCCCTTGTCAGGTTTTGACTCAGGGTCAGAACATGCATTTGATTCTGAAACCTTTAGCTTGGCCACCAATGACTGCTTGGCTCGACACTCACTTATGTTGTGAGTGGAACACTTATGGAACTCACACCACTTTCTCGTGTCCTTTTTCGGCTTCGTGGCATTGTTCTTTGCTTGTAGCTTTTGTGGGTTGTCTTGGGCAGCCCCATCTTGGATTTTTCCTTTGTTTTCTGGTTTGAGGGCACCTTTCCCTTGCTTCGGATTTGAAGATCTAAAGCCTTGCTTCTTCTGTTTAAACTTTTTCTCAACCTTTACGGCATATTGGTATATCGTGCCGAGTGAGGAGATGTTTAGGAATTCTATTTCTTCCTGAATGTACTTGTATAGGTGGACACGGTATTTGAGTACCAATTTCTACTCTGAATCCTTGATACCCAACTTTGTGCGAAGGGTATGGAAAATATTGGTAAACTCATGTATGCCTTGGTCCCTTCCATGCCTTAGCATGGTCCACTTTATGTATTGATCCTCATAGCTCCCAATAGGGTAGTATTGCTCCTTGATGGAATCCCGGAATGAATTCAGAGTGGGTGCAGCTGAAAATAGTGAGATTTTACTTTCATCTTGCTACTCGCAGTAGGTTTCCTACCAGTCCTTGACATGGGGGGCTACTTTGAGAAGAGTGAAAATAATCTTTTCCGGAATCGAAAATTCATGAAGAGAAAAATAACCCTCTAGCAGATTTAACCATTTATCGACGACATATGCATCTATCTGACCCTCGAATATGGGGATTTTAGAATTAACTTGTACCTTAAATGGTGTGGCGTTTCTAGAGTAGCTGTTAGAAAACGATGCATCACCCCTAGGTAGTAGCATAAGGATTTTGGGCAAAGTTGTCCATCGTTGTGTTCCTTTGTCACTCGAGGGCTTCTTAAACCAAGATTTGGATAGGATCTCCTGCGCCCTCATATTTATTTTCATCTACCATGGGAGGCCGTCAGGATTTGTGAGGCTAGTTTTGAAAAGGTTGAACCAATTCAAGCCCTAACTCCTTATATCTCGACCTCGATGGGGACATGTAAAGAAAAACAGGGAAAAAGCATATCGCCTCTGATACCACTATTCGGATTTAAATAGGAACACAACAAATTATCGAGATAACCATAAACATAGAGATGCACCAGAAATAATACTTCATTTCATTAATGTAAAATATTGAAATATGCTTACAAACAAAAATGGAAATAAACCAGCTAGGGCGATTGTAGTTTATCTCTAAGAAGAGATGTCATAGCTTCATGCCTTTGAATTGTGTTAAAATGAGGCTCGAAGGCCTATTTATTGTTGAGAAACAATGGAAAACCCTAAACATCAAAAAACCTAATCCTAGAAGATGAAACACCAAAATATGGGCCCCGTTTGAGAAAATTTGTACATCAACTTCCCAAGGTTGTAACTTTGGCATACGATCTCTGTTTGACACGTACAATATCTTGTTTTCCTAAAAAATGTAGTTTAGGGGCTCATAACGGCTCTGGAAGTTCAAGACATAAAAAACTACTAAAAATAGTAAACTGTGCTACAATTAAGGAAACTAAAAAGCTAAAAGAAACAATGGTGGGGGTCCAAGTGGACTTGGCGAGTGGCCACCAATATCCAATATCCACTTGGATCAGATCATGGTTTGGTGAGGGTGGAGGTGGTTTAACTCTGGATTCGCTTGTTTTTTCTTGGATTGGTTGTTCTATGAGATCCCACATTCATGCTTGGAATATGGCATGATAGTGGCTGGCTAAAAGAGAGATTTGGTTCAGTCATGTCTATGGTCGGGTGGTACGTGGAAGTCTTGAACCTAGTCGAATTTACCTATGATTAATAAAAACTAAGTTGTCTTACTTTTACACTGATTTATATGTGAATTTAATAGTTGTCATATCTCTGATATTTACATGGTTTAATGTTGGTTATAACCATGGTTATGTTATTAGTTTATGTCATGGTTATTTCATGTATTTACTTGTAATTGTTAAATGGATGGATGAAATACCTAATTGATGATCTAGTAGTTCAATGGAGAAGGAGGTGATCCTTCTGATGATGTTTCATAAGTTGTTTTAGTCATATATGATCTGTCTTATATCCTAAACCTATAGGTTACATTGATTCCAAGTGTTTGACAAATTGTTTGTTTCGGTTGGGGATGCTGAGGCCTAGTCCTAAGGGTGAGTTTTGATTGATCGGCATGGTTATTATGTTTTCAATGATTTCTAAAAGTTAGAACATTTTCTTGGAAGACGTCGGGATTATAGGCTAGAAAAGTGGCTCAAATCTCGGGGTCACTTGTAGAGAAATGAAAACTCTGGACCACATTCGCTCGTAGGCAGGCCTATGAGAGATAATTTAGGTTGTTGGTCTCTCTCTTTCCCATAGCATGATAGTGGTGGAGGCTTAAGAGTTGCAGAATAGCATTGGGACCCATGGAAAGGTTGACTGAGTGGCTAACTTGTCTCCTTTGGGCCCTGCTGATGATGTTGGATGACTGTATGTGATGTTTCATCGATTCCACTTCCTTAAGGTGACATAGGAGTTCAAATCTGATTGTAGTAGCATCTCTCCTCATGTTTACCCTGGTTGGCATGGTTACTTTGGGTAGACCTAGGAGGAGGGTTACATATTGGTATCAGAGCATGATTTTTCTCTCTTTAGGTCATATCTGGTACTAGAGATATGGTGAATGTGTTGGTCATGCATGCATGTCAGTTGCATGTGTGGCTCTTCCACCTACGTTTCATGTGCTTGTTGCACTACATCATATTGATCATGGTAGAAGTAAGGTTATCATGAGTAACTTGATGTTGATTTTATCGAATGCATCATCGTGAATATATGATTGGTTATCTAATTATATGTAGCTTGACTACATTCTTGTATGTTGGGTTGCATTCTTAGCTATTTGATTAAATGCATCAGCCTTGTTGGTTGATTACAAGAATTGGTCACTTGTACTTGACTACATGTGGTTATGCATATGCGTAGTTAATTAGGGATTTCTTATGCATTTTTATAGTTGCATGAGGTAATATGTATACTGGAGTAATGGTTTTTGTCATGCATGAGGTCATAGCATGCATTTTTGATATGGCCTTACATAGATGACTGGAACTATCTAGTATGATGATTATGCATTGATGCACTCATTGATATATGTCTATACGCTATTTTGGTTATGTTGTATATGCATCACACTGAATTGATGATCTTGGATACAAGGTATCCTCCCTGAATTATGTTAAGGTACGTTGATTTATGGTGATTTGGTTTACCTGACATGGTATGCCTTACAAGAAAAAGATTAGATGGCTAGCAAGGTGGTAGACTACATAGAATCTCCTTATGAATCAGATGGGAAACTTGGTGTTGGGCACTCTTCTAATTTGGCAGACACATTGGGAAGCCTAAAGGAAGAAATAAGGAGTTGCAAAGTACACAATGAAAAAATCATGTAGGCACAAGAGAAACATGCATAGATGAATGCAATATTAGTTCAGAGTTTGTCAGAGTTGCAGCGACATGGACCTATTCAAATCAGCCATGGACATGAGGATATAACTAATGGGGCATATGGTAGCATGTCTTATAACATGCACATGTCAGATAGATATGAAGCTATCATAGATGGTAGGTTGTTGGAAAATCTAGATAGGATAGGTATTAGGTATTACTCTAGTTTTGGTTCTCATAGTCACCATGATCATCATTGTTATCATCCGTACAAAAGGGATGATAGGGGATATTTTCTAGATGATTTCAAGAAGGCAAAGCCACCAACCTTTGATGGAGATATGTAGAAATCGTAGGATGTGGAGGCTTGGTTACCTGGCATGCATAAATACTTTAGATTGAATGATTATTCAGAAAAAATGAAAGCAAGGATATTCCTTTTCAACCTCGAAGGTAAAGTAGATATTTGGTGGGAAGACATGAAGAATGTCAAGGACATACATGAGGATGACTTGACATGGCATGCGTTTGAAAATCTCTTCAAGAAGTACTTTTCTAAGAGGTATTATGATGACAGAGATAACACATTTTATGAGTTGTAGATGGGTTCTATGACAGATGAGGAGTATACTAGTAGAATTTTGGAGCTATTGAGATATGTGCCTTACCTCAAAGAGGAGAAGGCCAAGGTTTAGAGATTCATCAATGGATTTCCAATTGCATACAAAGACCAAATTGAGTTCGATGAGCCGATATCATTGGAGGAGTCCATCCGAAAGTTGAAGCAATATTATGAGAAGTCATAGTTCAAAGTTGATCCTAAAAATGACTTGAAAAGAAATGAAAAAGCTAAACGAAAATGGACACCAAAGAGAGGAAGAACTCAAGATGCAAGTGAGAAAGATAATGTAGTTCGTTACAAGATATTCAATATATTTGAGAAGGGACATGGAGAGCAGTAGGCTAGAGGCAGTGATTAAGAACCATTACAGTGTTGGATATGTGGTAAGGATCATCGTAAGAGGGATTTTCCATAGTATCAAAGTGGGGGTAGTCCCTAGATCTACAGTGCTTAGGAGGCGCATGCAATTGGTGAAGTTGTTCATAGAATTCCTTAAATTTATGCAATTGTGGACAATAGGAAAGCAGATCACTAGGCATCGATCATTGAGATGGATGGTAAGCTTTGTGGCCAAGTTCTTCCTATTTTGATTGATCCTGGATCTAACTATAGTTATATTAGTCCTGACCTAGTGGATAAGTGTGGTTTGAGAAAAGAAGTGCGTGCAAAATCTTGGTTGGTACAGTTGGTTACAGATACAAAGAAGTGAGTTCACCATGGGGTAAGAGCTTATGCATTTGAGTTAAATGGTATTCCTACAACAACACATTTGAATGTATTTCCATTGGGATCATATAGTATTCTATTGGGTATGGATTGGCTATACCGTCATAGAAACAAAGTGGATTGTTACGAAAAGACCATTGAGTGTGTGGACAATAGTGGGGAAAAGAGGACCTTACACGGAAAGAATAAGCCTACATTAGTGAGTATGGTTACTACTATGCAGGCTAAGTGTAGTTGCAAGAAAGGTATCGTGATGTTTGTAGTACACATTTCTAGTGAGAAGGGTAAGGACACTAAGGATGCAGGTGTGTTAAGCAAGTGCCTCGTATTGCACCAGTTTAAGGATGTATTTCCTAAGGAATATTCAGAGTTTCCACCTCACATGGAGGTAGACTTTTCTATTGAGTTAGTGAGTGGGTGGATATTAAATATCTTCTTATTTATGTTATGTTGTAATTGTTTTTACTTTGTATTTAACAAAATAATAATTCAATAATAATTTTAAACCTTAATATCCTAAACAAAATTAAAATAACAAAACATAATAGAATAATTAGATTATAATTAAAACAAATAGAGTAAGGAAAAATGGATTAGCCATAATAAATAATTAAAATAAATATAATCATAATAATTAATTAACAAAACATAATAGAATAATTA